>CAJHNH020000388.1:0-145000 GCA_905116865.2 Candidula unifasciata
TATAGTGTTACATGCTGTGGTGTTATTTTGTTTAAGACAGGTGCTTTGATGTAACAGTAGTAGAGAACTGATTTGATTCAAGAATCAAAATCACAGCACTTGGTGCATTCCCATAAAGTGCTTCGTCCCCATCTTCAGCAGCCAGCAAAGAGTTCCGATACTAATGGTGCAGGAAGCATTCTGATTAAACGTCCGTCTTGCCTTTCCTGAGCCGTAAGCATCTGCCAGAACCTCTATCACTTCCCCCTGCATCAATCTCACCCGACTTGTGATCAGTCTGCTCCTCCACACTGTACACGCTCTCCCTCAAGACACTAACTACGTCTGCCTTATCGTGTATCAGTATTCCACCAAGTTGTGAAGAGCCAGCCAGTCTGTCCGCCTATTCATTTCCCAACACACCGGCTTGCCCCGGTGAAAAAATTCAAACAATACTCCTCACCCGTGTCCTCCGCAGCAAAGCATGCCACTCTGCACGAAGCATGCCTGTCCTGATCTTCCTCAGCATGCTTTCTGAGTCAGTTACAATCACGGTGTGTGTGTGTCGTGTTCTCTAACCAGCGGAAAGCTGCAGTGAACGCTTCCACCTCCATTCTTAAGCTGGATGTTGTGGTATCATATGTTAGGCTCTCCTGCACCAAACATCGACCATTAACTTTTGGTAAGAAGCCCCAAGCACTTCTTTTCCCTCTCGACACTGAACCATCTGTGTAAGTGATCAAATCCTCTGAGCGAGCATTATCTTGAATTAATTGCAGAATTTCCATCTCCATGGCACCTTCTGGCCAGTCTCTCTGCATTCCCGGCTCAATGTAATTATGACCCTACATAAGTCTGACTGTTTAGACTCCTCTCCTCTCCTCGCCTAATGTTCTCAAGGATGCAAACCTGTCTGATTGTGTCTTCTGCCTGAGCCATCCATGACTTCCCTCTTATCAGCCGCTGAGCCTTAACAGCACCAAGAGCTTTGTGCAAAGGGTGGTCTGTGTCTGCAGCTACCCTGAGATATGACTTCGCCTGCAGCACCTTGTGCCTACCTGCCACAGTCGGGAAACCACTGGGGTGTCTCTGGTGCAACCAAGAATGACCGGCATAGCTGGGTTCTGTTTCCACTCTAGTTTGTCCATTTGACTCTTTGAGACTAGTAGAGAACTGAACAGTGATAGCACAGGAGAAGTAGTGTCTAAGTCAAAAGTCTAATGCCATGATTATACACAAGTACTATATAAGCCTGCTGACTTTACAGCAGTTGGGGATAGGCGGGGGGTGTGATGGAGATTCGTTTATCTATGTCTCTCCTCCTCCTCCTTTTTTCCCCTTCCCCTCTTCTTCCTGCAGTTACTTTATCTGTGTTTGGGGCAGGTGTAAGGATCTTCTGTGTCTTGTATATAACGTGTTGCATGAGTTGATCTTCATCAGTAACATAATCAAATAAAAATTTCCATATCTGCTGTCTGAAAACTTGCCTGGTCTGTGAAGACTTTTATTACATAGAGAATTAAAAGTTCTTCTGAACTGTGCAGGTTAGGGTATTTTTGTTTTGTCCTCATAAGGGACAAATCTCCATCCCTTACCAAGGATCAAACCTCAGTCTACCACATGGGAGCCAAGTGCTTTAACCACTTACCTTACATAGGTAAAGCAAACACTTTAAATAGAGATTCTTTGCACAGTAAGTTTCCAGTGCAGTTTTCACCAGTAGTAATACAGAATGAGATCATAGATGAAGACTGATTCTGCTTAAAACCCATGGGCTGAAACTAGTCTGAAGAGGCCTGGCAAGTGACTTGCAGATCGTTGCCAAAACAGTGATCTGTCTGTGCTGGGGCTCACGCTTCTGGCCTATGATGATCCCCATTTTCAACAATCTGGATTTCTGTGAGGGTTCCAGGGCCCCATTGTGGCAAACACAAGAAGAGACTCACTGCCTGCCCAACAAGCATGTCATAAGAGTCTACTGATTCTGGGCTTCCTTTGAAGTCAGAGCACATCTGCCTGAAAGGCAAGGAACCAGCAATCTGCATTCAGATAAGTCAGATTTGTAAAACGGATGACTTAGGTTCTGGAATAAGACTACAGTCCTGAGGTAGGTGAACAGCCAGAATTTTCTGCCAGAGTTACAGCCGGTGAACTCGAAGAACAACAACATTGTTTTCCCTGGTAAACTTGGTTAAGTAGTCCTATCGTAGACCTTCACATTTGCAGTACTGCTATTTTACAGTGAGATAGTCAGCAGATTCAAGAATTTTGCAAGAATGGCATCTCAGTGATCAATGACTTACATAGATAGTATTTGGCTGCGTGGAATAGTATTTGGCTGCGTGGAATAGTATTTGGCTGTGAGGAATAGTATTTGGCTGCGTGGAATAGTATTTGGCTGCGTGGAATAGTATTTGGCTGCGTGGAATAGTATTTGGCTGTGTGGAATAGTATTTGGCTGTGTGGAATAGTATTTGGCTGCGTGAAATAGTATTTTCCATGCTGCTTCAGTGTAAGATAGTAGTTGCACCTAGATGTTGAATTGATTACAACTGTAATTTTTTCTTTACAGGGGTTTTATTTGCTTGTAAATGTTTTAAAACATTTTGAGTTCTGTTTTGCAATTATTCACCTTAGCTATTATCCCTCACTTTCACCTCCACCGTAATTTTTGTTTGGGTCTTGAAAACTACTATATGTATATTAAAGCGTGTATTTTGCCTCCCATACTTCAGAGGCAGATTTTTTAAAAAAAAGTTGTTCTCTCTCCCTCCTTCTTAAGTTTTCATATAATTCATTTTTGTCATTTTTGTGGATTTATGGCTTGCATATTTTATCTGTTATCATGCAGATCTAGTTTTTAAAAAAAAATATTGTATCTATTGTTTGTATAATCTTGTCTCTGCAGTTGACATTGATTTGTCAGACATCACCAACCTGAAGTGCAGGGTGTCCGGTACCAACCCAGAGCAGGAGCTGTGCTCTGATGATGCTGTCTCTAGAGTTTTTCAGAGGTGGGTTGAGATTTTGGTATTTATTTGTTTATGTAGAATGTGCTTTTAACTTTCTTTCCTTCTGTCCATGTTCAACTCATAACACAAGCTGGCAAAAACTATATATTTATTTATAGTATTCAAAATCCTGTGCTCTGATTTAGAATCGGAAGTTTTTAGACTGTGATGTTGAGTTCAACGAGGCAGTCGGAAGGTTTTGTTTCTGTTGTTCTCTTTATTCCATTTTCCATGTTAATTACAGATGTTCACATCATTTCATTCTGTTTCAGGTCCATGTCCATACCTGTGATGCTGCGCTGGCTAATTACGAAAGGCCGGGCACATCTGGACAAACTTAAAGAGGCAGCAGTTGCGGCAGAGAGGGAGCGTTTGGAAAAGGCTTTATTTCTCAAGGAAATGCAACATCGACAGGCAAAGCTTCAACCAACTACACTGCCTGCAAATAGGCCGCCTCCACAACCACCGCATCCGCCTCCTTTACCTCCTCCACCTAGCTATTTACATCATCATCATTCTCCCTTGCATATGCCACAGGGACAGCTAAGTGGCAATGGCCAGACTCAGGTCATGCATTCAGCATTAGTTGAAGCTCGAACCACAGTGCCAGGACTGGATGAATATGGCCATGTGGCAGAGAGCAACAACAAGCATCCTAACGAGAGGCTTATGTCCATAGACGATGAACACGCCCTTAATCCTCTCCTGTCAACGTTGCTAGATGAGGAGAAGCTGTCTCGCTCTGGGAGCCAGGCTGACTTGCATGACAGCCCGATGTTATCACGTCTGCTGGATGATAACACCTCTGTTGCCACGACGGTAATCCCCATGAACTGTAAGATCGCACCATCGGTGTCTGCTAAACGTGTGCGTAAACGCAAACAGACCTCAGATTTTGGTGGGCCCAGTCCCAAGCATCGGGTGAGTGACATGGATCATGCTGATCCCCTGGGCATGCTGGGTACTTCCATGGACTTAGATATAGGAGTAGCAAGGATGGATCAGGGTTTGCCCAGCACCCCGCCAGTGATGGGTTCTATGACGCCCACTCATGGCTCATCCAACTACCACCATCACCAACATGCAGTGCTCAATCATGCCTCTAAAGCCACTCGCTTACACAGCGGTGTTATTGATCTCACCGAAGCTGGCTTGGGTGCTGAGTCCAGCCTCAAGAAACTAGCAGACATGGACAAGCATTTCATTCACAAGGATGTGAAATCTGAACCAGACTTGACCATGTTGCTGAATGAGGCAGAGAATCCAAGTAGAATTACTAATATATTACAAAATTCTCCATCGGGCTCAAAAAACGAGAACGCCTCTACCTCTCTTGAGGGCTACCTCAAAGGGTCGGGAGAGGTAGGCAGGGCTACAGACTTTGACCCAAGTGATGCGTCTTCTGTTCACAGCAGCACCACTTTGTCCAAACTGAGCAGTTTGTTGTTAGCGTCTTCAGACAGTGCATCCCCAAACCTCAGTATCACATCTCACAAAGTCAACGCCAGTTTTTTAAGTGATAACTTGTGCAGTGAGGAAACATTTGTTGGTGTGGGCAAATCAGTTTCTGATGGTGGCTTGACACCAGACGTGAAGCCGTCGCCAGCAACACTGCGTAAAGGAACGTTGCGCCACTCTTCTAGCGTGGAGATTCCTAATGACAAGCAGATCTCATCAGGCTTATTTGAGAAGTTTGACATTCCAAGGCAGCAGCCAAATGTGAAAATAGAAGCAGCAAATAGTGAGATCAAGTCACATCCTGTAGAAGGCAAGGTCTCTTTGAAACTGAAAGTAGGGCATTTTAAGCAACAAAATAGCATGAAATCATACGTGAAATCTTTTCGCTCTGTGGATGAAGTGGATCTAGTCTATGAAAAATCCAACAGTATTGGGACCTTTGATTTCAAAAGTGATGATGATGATGATGATCCTGCTGTGCAGCTTCCATCAGACAGGTATGTGTACACTTCTTCCTCTTCTCCACCCCGAGGTCAGATATCAAGCAGCAAGCAGAAACAACTCAGTGACTGCATCATCACTCACAAGTCTGACAAAACTAAGAAAAAAGACAGACGTTCTGGAAACATAACCAAGAGAAAGAGGGACAAGGATGAATCCAAACGGGAGAAGAAACGAAAGAAGAATGAGCATTTCATTGAAGAATCTGTTTATCGTACCGTGGAGAATGACACAAAAGCTGATTTTAAGTTGAAGATATGGGTGTCGAAAAAGCAGGTATCTGACAAATCCAATATGCTTTCTGATGGTAAAGTTCAGAGTTATGAAATTAAAAAGAGGTCACTATCAAGTTCATTTGATAAACCTGTGACCATCAAGCAGGAGGATAAAGAACAGGAGCCGGCGGTTAGTGAGTCAGTGAAAGACAAGGATGCTGTGATTGATGGCAACAGTTCTGCCAGATCTGTTAGTAGCAAGCTGACCACAACGATCAATAAGTCCTCACCAAAGTCGGGTGCTAAACCCCTTCAAAGCAGTGGTGCAGCCAGCAAATCTGACCCGAAATTGGTGACCAAGGCAACAATACGCCTGAAGCCCCTGATGTTGCCAAGCTCAGGATCTACTGTAAATATCAGCCAGACGGGGCCTAAAGCATCGAATTCAACAAGTAGTAAAATGGATCGCCGAAGCTCTACCTCTATAGCAGCACCTGTATCGGACAAGCGTTCACTCTCTCATAATGTGCAGTTGGAACGGAGAAGTTCAGTGTCGAGCGTGGTTGATCGTCGCAGTTCATCTCAGTTATCATCAGGGTCATCTGCATCTGTTAATTCATCTGTTGTTGTCACTACAGCTGCAGCCACACCTGCTAATCTTTCTCTCTCAAGCATTCTGCCTAATGCCCCAACAAACAGACAAATGGCCAGCATGCCAAGAATTCCAAAGCGGCCTTCCTCTTCATCCAATACTTCCATCAGTCGCACTTCCAGCTTAGATCCTGCCGCAGGATCAGTGCCTACCTCAGCTGGAACCAAATCAAACAATAGCTACACTGTGGGGCCTGCCGGCAGACCCAACCCGAGCACCATATCAGGAGTTGCTGGTGGCAGGTCTTCGGCTGGGGTATCTGGTATGTTTAATTACAACAACCGACCCTTGACCCCGGGGAGCACAGGTAACAGCAAGCCAAATTTTAATGGCAGCAGGCCATCTGGTCCTGCACAAACTAGTCCGCTGGTTAACTCGGGTCCCGCTGGGCTGCAAAGGCCACCTGTTCCTCGTGCTCATGCACCATCGGCAAGTGGAAATAGCCACAAGCCAGGGGTGAATTCTTCCAACAGTCACAAACCCTCAGGCAACTTCGCATCTAATTTTGTGAAAGGAGCCACAGGCAGCTCAAGTAGTCCAAGTGTGTCTCAGAAGACACACGGCAGTGGTGCTAAAGTAAACAATAGTATTAGTTCAAAGATTAGTAGTAATTTTACAGTGCAAAAATCCATGGTATACAGTGGTAATTCAGTCAGTGGACAAAAGCATAACATCCAGAATGCTCACTCTGGCAGCAGTATACGAACAGGTGCAAGTTCCTCTAATGTATCACCCAACACAACTAGTCTGTCAAAATCCCCAAATTCAGGCAAGTCTCCAAATATCACCAAGTCACCAAGCTTGAACAGTGCCAGCAAATCCCCCAACATCCCTGCAGCAAACAGATCACCTAACACCAGCTCTTCCAGCTCAGGCAGATCACCCAACATCAACTCCAGTCGGTCGCCCAGTACCAGCATTAGTGCCGTCAAACCAACACCAGGTCTGTCTCATTCTGGCAAATCTCCTCTGTCTGTCTCACACAAACATCTTTCCAGCTTGACCAAACATTCAGGGCTGTATAAGTCCACTGATGCTTTCAAGTCACACACAGCAGTGGCATCACGAAGATCCCTCGGCAGTTCTGGCAGCAGTAAATCGTTCCCATCCAAAACCACAGTTTCATCATCATCATCAACATCATCATCATCTTCATCATCTTCCAGTAGTCAGCAAGGAATTGGGAAATCTGTTTCTGTCACTAGTTCAAATGCCAGTTCTGCGAGTATCAATAAGATTAGCAGTGCCACAGCCTCGTCAAATGTGTCAGTTGCAGGCTCTGCACACAGCACTCAGAAATCTTTGCTAGGTGAGCATCCTACAACTGTAGCACCATCCCTTACGACATCTGCATCATCATCACCACCACCACCATTGCCACTTTCACCTGTAAAATCAAACAATCCTGATCACCCTGAGCTTAACCAAGACAACAAAGGCAGCAAATCTGTAGTGACAGGTACAGACAGTCTCAGGGCAGGTTTGCCAGAGAAGTCCCCTGTCCCAGTCTCAGTTACATCTACCACAGTGCGTTCTACAGACTCTGCTAAGAGCGTGTTCAGTTTTCCATCGTGCAAAAGTAGGAAAAATTCCTTATCTGCCATTGTTGACAAGTTAAAGCACAATGCTGTGGGAACTGGACTTGATCTGCCTGAAGTGTTGGCCACTGTGTCTGACAGTCCTAGCAGTAAAAAACCTGTCCGTGTAGATGCTGTGCCAGATTTCAAACCACCAGTTGCCTCTGCCAGTGTGGAGACGGGTGAAGAGAAACAGCAATCTGCAGCAACAGTACACATGGCAAGTGCTGACAGAGTCAGTCAAAAACATAACCATATGCTGGAGAATGACAGTGTAAATGTAGCAAGTACCAATAGCAGTGATGCTGTAGGTATCTCTCCTAAATGTGTCCTGTCAGACGCCAGTGATAAATTATTAAGTGTTGTGAATTGTGATCGAACTAGACTTCTAGACGACAGAGCTTCTAATCTTCCATGTTTATCGGACACTGAGAATGGCTTAGTGCGAACACGGCTCAAGGACTCCCCAGCCTCAGATAGAGATAAACCTTCGCTGGATATTCAAGACAGTATCAGAGTTACAGAGAAACCTGCACCACTGAAGATTCCTTTGCCATTGCGGTCACTGTCATCATCTCCAGTGCAATCACCTGCCATTAATCCCTGCAGCATGTCAGCATCTCCACAGCCATCACCATTCCAGACATTGCAGTCAGCTGCCTTGATCAAAACCTCTTCGCCGTTGATTAATGTATCCAGCATCAGTTACAGTGAACAGATGTTTAAAATGCCGTCGGTCAAACCTGCACTTGATAATCATAATGAGGTTGAACCTTCTGAATTGTTGGCGATCTGCTACGAAGCACAGACTAAAAAATCAGAAGATATTAGTTTTAATACTCCTAGTGATAACTGTGAGGTAATTTCATATACTGAAAAGAGAACAGATAAACTAGAAAAGGAAATACCAGCAACATTAATGTCCAGTCCTTTAAGTGACATCAGCAGTCCAGAAAATGGCCTTATTATTGACGATGTCGATTCCCACCATCTTGCCACAAAATCCTCAAGAGATAAATTTCCTGGAAGTAACAGTGTGCCCAAAACATCCTCTCCAAAATCATCGGTAGATGAAAATAACATTGTAAATGTGTCTGTCAGTTCTCCAAACAGCACAAATTCAGTCCAGCTTGCAAACTCTCCAAAATCAAGTTGGGCACCTTTTATCACATCTCCAACCTTGTCAAAGGGCTCTTCAGGTGCCTCAGCTTCGAAAGAATCAGATTCACCCTGTCCAATCGATGATGACCTGATGGATGTTGCTCTGGGGATTGGTAGCTGATGGATACTCAATCACCAGCGACAAGTCTTTGAAGAAACATACAGTTTCTGCTGCTTGCTAAGGATGTTCACAAAACTGTCAGAAAAAACATAAGGTTTCTGCTGCAGTCTTAAGGATTTCCACAAAGTATACTCTATGCCAGGGCTATTTGACTAAGTTACTCAGGTGCCTGAATTTTTTTAATAGGGATCGTCACAAGCCAGAGGCCTGAACCGCAGGATTGAAACACCATTAACACCATACAACTGGCAGTTATCCGAAGCCATTTGCTAGGCCTACCCAGGCTAAATCTAGCCCGCAGGTCGCCAGTATGCCTGCCCTATGCTGTCGTTGGTTTTAAAAGTATGTTTCAGTGCCGCAAAGACAAACTGTGATTTTTGCAGACACACACACACACACACTTATTTCTTGCCAAATTGTGTTTGCTTAAATAGCTGCATTCCCTCTCTTCGTGATGTAGAAATCGTCTGGTTTATAAGTGGGAGCATATTTGAATTCCAGCAGACTGGATGGTCTCTGATTTTCACCCCTTGCCCTGGAAATGCTTAGAGAAAATGACCCTGGGGGATTTCTGAAAAATTCCTTTAACATGAACAAATGTACACGATTCATTATGTTGAAAAACTAATTATTTATGTGCATTTTTTTACTTTTGTTTTGAAATCCATAAAGATACATAGAGAAATCAGCAGATAGAATGAAGCATTAAATGGGATATATTCATCTAGGCTTACCAAAATCTATAAAAATCTACATATTGGGTGATACGAAGAGCTGTTTTTAAAAATTAGTTGTAATGTAGCAGTGGGCTGATCTGTTAGAAAACTAGGGCTTTTATTCAGGAGACTAGGGTTTGAATCTCCTGTATGCTAATGGATATTTTTTTCTGTTGCACGTGCACACCCACACACCCACCCTTCTGTCTGAAATGTTGGCAAAACATGCAGTTAAACAGTTTAACATAACCGGGTATGTGCACACCCCACCCTTCTGTCTGAAATGTTGGCAAAACATGCAGTTAAACAGTTTAACATAACCGGGTATGTGCACACCCCACCCTTCTGTCTGAAATGTTGGCAAAACATGCAGTTAAACAGTTTAACATAACCGGGTATGTGCACACCCCACCCTTCTGTCTGAAATGTTGGCAAAACATGCAGTTAAACAGTTTAACATAACCGGGTATGTGCACACCCCACCCTCACCGTATCCTTGTGATCAGTTTGCCATTTCGGTGTACGGATATTTGTGGAAGTCTTCTACAGCTATTGAAGCACATCACCAGGCTGTACTGTATCATATTACCAGCTATGTTTGCCAGGAACCAGTGCTGACATGAATCAAATCAACTGCTAATGAACCAGTTGTGATGTAGACATTTTCTCTTGTGTGTTTTCAGCTTTCTACCTCTACTCCTGCATTCTCATTGTACTACTTGGGGTAGTTCTATTACATGGCCTCCATGTCTCTTCCATAAATACCCTGTACAAAGAGTTAAGGACCCTTGTCCATGCCCTTGGGCATGTTGGGTATATAGTGCTAGTGAACAGAGTCACCAAAAAGGCACTTTAATGGGAAACAAATGGATTTTAAAAAACAAGGGTCTCCCCCCCAAAAAAAACCTAAGACGAATGTTGATGAAGAGCGACCAGGGTTGCTGGACTACAGTCCGTACCTGATATTGAAATAATGCAGAAAATGAAATGAAAAGTAAACTGTGAGCCTTGTGTGACATTTAACAGAAGAACATGATGATGATGATGGCATTTTATGTTAATAGTTAACATTGCACACATTGTCTGTAATCTTATTTTGGTTTCTGGTGATAAGGTTGTATCTTGCAGTGTTAGTTTCAACCTGAGCTCAAGTTTTTTGTTATTTGTGCATATGCTGCTCTCAGTTCTACTCTTGTTCCTTCGTCAAGTTTTGTGGATTCTGGGTACTTCAGTTGTGTTGCTGCCTCCTACGTATGTCTGTCTTTTGTTGTTTCTTCATGACATTCATGACCTATCTTTGTCAGTACATGTGTTGATTTACCTGTGATATTCTATAAACCAGGTCTCCTTGATTAATTGGTTCAGCTGTTTGTCTCCTGCTGTGAAGGTTGTGGATTCTACTTCATCTTCTTCATTGTTGGTCCAAGGATGTAAATGTGTTTATGTCTGTGAGCAAAATATGGCTGCGATATCTGTGCCTTTTTAGCTGACACATCCAACTTCTTCAGCCATTTGTTATCTGGGTTAGTTTCTTGGGACATTTACAGTTTTATATGTTTGGTGATTTCATCATTCCATGATCCACATGGGTTGTGCCTAGAGGACCCATCCAGGGCTGCCAGGTGAAGGTTGGTCGACCCTCTAAGAAAGGCAGGGGTAGAGCATTGGCATTCCCCAGCATCAAGTGAAGCTTCCCTAAATATGGAGCTCTCTTTGACAACGGCACTTTTCAGCCGGAATGTCCAAAGCACTTTTTGTAGCACTTATTGGAAGTATGCAACAGCCGTGGCTTCCTTGTATGGTCATTACACTTCCATGAGTGTAGTCATTGGTAGAACCCTTTGTGTCATAAAATACGATCTTTGAGCTAAGGACATCTGAAATGTTGCTGTCATACAGTTAGACACTCAATTGGATGGATGGACATTTGGACTTGAGCACCCATACAGTAAGAGTTTGTTAAGCCAAGTCATATAGTGGGACCTTTGGACATCAGACATTTGAACCTTAGTGTGTCATTTAGTAAGGTACTCAGCTGGCGGACTTCACTCATGTTCCAAATGAGTTTTTCTTGTACGATATCACTTGTGCACAGACGGTGGGCTGACAAGTGCCAGAGGATTGATGGGCACTGCATCTCTGGGACCACAAACTCTAATTCCCTGCCGTCTCAGTGTTTCTGAAATAGGCCATTATCCGTAGTGCATGACGAGGACATCTGGCAGGAGTCTTGCATGAGGACCCATAAACCCAGCACAGAGCCTCGTAACACCCGAGGTGAGGTATGGCATGTCTCCTTATACACACTACAAAAGCCTTAACTGACAAAAATCACTGTGCCGTGTTATTGATTTTATTTCAGACTGCAGAGAGAGAGACCCAGCTGTATTGAATAAAACCTTATAATTTACCCTCTTGCCTTTGAACACCCTTAGGATGTATGAAACGTGGTCCCTAGTATTTCTTGTCAGTCTGTCAAATTTGTTAGGATTTTTGCAGTGTAGATTCTCAACTTTTGATCAGTGTTAGCTTTGAATATGCTTTTCTGAGCAAGATAAGTGATAGCAGATGGACCCTATGATATCCCGTTGATGATTTGAACCAATCTTTTAACTTTTATTTCATAGAATTTCACATTCAGAGAATGTATTTGATCTCCTTCCTTTCATTACTTCCTACCACATTAAAACGAGATATTTGTTTCCACACTGTAAAAGAATTTTTCTTTTAAATTCTTGAATGCCATGCAGATGTGTTTGATTGTCTCACATCATGAAGATGTTTTGATGCTCCGACATTAAAGGAATGTGGATAGTTCTCCCACATTTAGAGGTTAGTTTCATTGTTTCACATAATGAAGATGTATTTGATTCTCATACATCATTTAAATGTGTTTGATGCTTTTACATGTGGAGAATATGTGTGATTCTGCTGCAGTGTGAGAATACATGTGATTATTCTCCCTTGCAATGGACTTATATTTAATGCTCTCATATGAAGAACGTGTCTCTGATTTCTCCCACTTTATGAAGATGTATTGCATCCTCCCATATTACGAGGGTGTGTTCGATTCTCCCGTGTTACGACATTGTACTTGATTCTCCCACATTATAATTATGATGTATTTGATTTTTTTGACATAATGAAGATGTATGTAATTGTGACATTGAAGATGAATATATAACCCTTCTTTAGTAACATTTGATGTGTGAAAGTTTGACAACATTGATGCTCATCTCCATTTGATCACAAAACTAAGTCGCTGTACAGTATTTATATGTAAAAAGTTATTTGACATTTGTGTAGAAATTGACTTGCTCTGAGTACTATATTTTTATTGTAAGAAATATTTGTAAGATAGGAAACACAGACAGAGCATGCATTGAGAGGGTTACAGTCGTGTGTTTGATGCACATGGCTTGTATCTGTTTATGCAAATGATTTGTTTTCCATCTTATTTGTTTTATCTGCTGGTTTGTTTCGTTAGTTTCTGACCTGGATTTTTTTGTTAAATTCTTATTTTTTTGTTTTGTGGTTATTTGACCATGTGAAGTTTTTTTCCTTACTGTTTGGTTATGTTTGGTAATGTGATACTTATTGTGATTGCTATTTTGTTAATATTAATTATAACGATACAGGAAGGGTTTGGGTGTCTGTTACCTGAAACAGTTTTGAGGTGCCTGGCTTTCTGTCTTGTACTGTATGTGTTTTGTCTTTTACAATGAAGTTCTTTTTATAGTACAATGTTCTATGATGTAAGCATGGATGACAAACGAAGGCAGGCCTGTGGGATCAGCTTATAGGTTGAAGTCATTCGAAAGTGTGTTGTGTGTGTTTAAATATGTTTCTTTTTCTTCTTCTGCTACTACAACTTCTTCTACCACTACTGCAACTTCGACCACTACTGCAACTTCTGTTTCTGCCATTACTGCAACTTCTTTTTCTATCACTACTTTAACTGCTACCACTACTACAACTTCTTCTACCCTTACTGCAACTGCTACCACTACTGCAACTTCTTCTTCTACCACTACTGCAACTGCTACCACTACTGCAACTTCTTCTTCTACCACTACTGCAACTTCTTCTAACACTACTGCAACTGCTACCACTACTGCAACTTCTTTTTCTACCACTACTACTTCTTCTTCTACCATTACTGCAACTTCTACTACTACTGCAACTTCTTCTACCACTACTGCAACAATTGCTACCACTACTACAACTTCTACCACTGCTGCAAAATATTCTACCACTACTGCAAAATCTTCTAACACTGCTGCAAGTTCTGCCACCACTGCAACTTCCTCTACCACTACTTATACTTTTTATATCACTACTACCTTTACGACTACAACTTCTTCTTCCACTAACACAGCTTCTTCTACCACTACTACTTTTACCACTACTGCTACTACTTTTACTACTACTACTTTTTCCCACTACTACTACAACTACTACAGCTGAAGCGTGTGATGTCCAGGCTTCCCACACACCCTGTACTGGGCCTGTCTGACACGCACACTTGCCAGATGATCTAGGGTTAACTCGGTAATGTCAAAACTCAAAGTTTACAGCTCCAGCCCAATAGTAACGGATGACTGATCACAGGTCTACAGCCAAAGATTGTATTCAAACACCGGCATCATGATATGGTTTGCATTCAAACACCAACATCATTATATGGTTTGCATTCAAACACCAACATCATTATATGGTTTGCATTCAAACACCAACATGATATGGTTTGCATTCAAACACCAACATGATATGATTTGCATTCAAACACCAACATGATATGGTTTGCATTCAAACACCACTATGATATGGTTTGCATTCAAACACCTACATCATGATATGGTTTGCATTCAAACACCAACATGGTATGGTTTGCATTCAAACACCAACATGATATGGTTTGCATTCAAACACCGATATTATGATATGGTTTGCATTCAAACACCTATATCATGATATGGTTTGCATTCAAACACCAACATCATTATATGATTTGCATTCAAACACCTACATGATATGGTTTGCATTCAAACGCCAACATGATATGGTTTGCATTCAAACACCAACATGATATGGTTTGCATTCAAACACCAACATCATTATATGGTTTGCATTCAAACACCAACATCATGATATGGTTTGCATTCAAACACCAACATGATATGGTTTGCATTCAAACACCAACATAATATGGTTTGCATTCAAACACCAACATGATATAGTTTGCATTCAAACACCAACATGATATGGTTTGCATTCAAACACCTACATCATGATATGGTTTGCATCCAAACACCGACATCATGATATGGTTTGCATTCAAACACCTACATCATGATATGGTTGGCATTCAAACACCAACATCATGATAGTTTGCTTTCAAACACCGACATTATGATATTTTTTGCATTCAAACACCTACATCATGATATGGTTTGCATTCAAACACCTACATCATGATATGGTTTGCATTCAAACACCTACATCATGATATGGTTTGCATTCAAACACCTACATCATGATATGGTTTGCATTCAAACACCGACATCATGATATGGTTTGCATCCAAACACCAACATCATGATATGGTTTGCATTCAAACACCGACATCATGATATGGTTTGCATTCAAACACCGACATCATGATATGGTTTGCATTCAAACACCAACATCATGATATGGTTTGCATTCAAACACCGACATCATGACATGGTTTGCATTCAAACACCGACACCATGATATGGTTTGCATTCAAACACCGACATCATGATATGGTTTGCATTCAAACACCGATGAGGCGACTATTGTTGACCTTTTTGTATTTTGCATGAATGAGGGGGTTTTGCTATCGAGTATTGAGGCATCACATCGTTACCAGTTAAAACTCCTCGCATAATTTACCATCCAAATAGTTTTGACCAAAACGTTTTCTTATTAACTCTTTCAGTCCCAGGGAGGTTTAGCATTACAGGCTCCAGTGATAGTAATGAGTGACGTAAAATCTGCTATTTTATGTTAGTTGGGCTTGTAGGTGGGAACTAATGAACATACGATGCATTCCTTGGGATTGAAAGGATTGAAGAAACGTCTAAAACCAAAGAACCTGTAATAGACAATCATATTTCCCATCATAATCATTCTTTATGTGACGTTATTAACAATTCAAGAACATGGGATTTTGCTTCTCATTCTTGTACATTTTGATTCTCAATTGAACATAGGCTTGTAACCACGTCATGTCACATAATATTTGTAAATTTGTTCCTGATTGATTACATTTTGCTGCTAAAGTGTTCAAATGGAAATCTCAAAAGTGTGATTAAAAAATTACAATAACTATGTCATTGTCTGACTCTGTCATGAAGATTCTTTCACAGACGTCATATTCTTTCACAGACGTCATAAAGATTCTTTTACAGACGTCATAAAGATTCTTTCACAGATGTCATAAAGATTCTGTCACAGACATCATAAAGATTCTTTTACAGACGTCATAAAGATTCTTTCACAGACATCATAAAGATTCTGTCACAGACGTCATGCCATGTCACTGCAGTCATACACCTGCTGGGCTGACTGGCATGCATCACCATGTTGGGACTTCATTCACCCGATGAGTTTCTAGAGGTTTTTTAAACGGATAACAGAAGGCTGCTGCTCTTTTTGTTGCCTTTCAAAAGTAGAGTGGCCATCTTTAAACTGTCATTACAATGTTACTGTGCTCACCTGCACTGTGGTGTCATATGCTTAACACTCTTGACATCATTATTGACAGATTACAAGATTGTTACTGTAATTTCTCTGGTTACTGTAATTTATATCACACTTTTAAGATTTTTCTTTTGTGCACCCTCGTATAAAAGGTTAATTCTAATTCAGGAGTTCATTCTAATTCAGAAGGAGCACTGGGCTGTCACTTGGGAGACCAGGGTTCGAATCCTCGGTTAGGCTATTGATTTTTTTCTGTCAAGGGCAAAATAAATCCTCATCTGCACAGTCGTGGCGACAGCACTTGCCATGTGGTAGTAAATCCTCAGTCTCAAAGACCTCCCCCCCCCCCCCCCCCCTGCCTACACTGCAAAAGTGGTGTAACAAAGGCAGTAATTAGCAGTTTTAATTCTATGGTTGCCTCAGCTGTATCGATGTTATACGTGGCCATATAAAATATTTAATGTTTATAATGAGGTGGTAACCATTTCGTTTGTGTTTTCTAATGAATTGGATGAATGATTTTAGTCCTGGTCTTCTAATTTCATTATTTTCAATTGTGTCTGCCATTTTAAAACTGGTAGTTCAAGGACACAGCAGCTGTGCTGTTATCGTTTTTCTCTCATTAGTTGTTTTAGGTCCATGTTTGACGATGGTAGCATGATGTCGGCCAACAATTAGTTCCTAAGGTTTGCTTGGGTGAACATAAGTATCTGTTTTACATGTTGAGTTAAAAAAAAGTAAAGGACCCTTTTCCGCGCCTTTAGGCGTTAGGGCTAGACCTCTATTTTGTAGACCAATCTGTCATCTGATCTCATCTCTCTATCTGTTCTATCATCTGATCTCATCTCTTTATCTGTTCTTTCATCTGATCTCATCTCTCTATATTTTCTGTCATCTGATCTCTCTCTCCAGAACAATTCTGTCATCTGATCTCTCTATCTGTTCTGTCATCTAATCTCTCTATCTGTTCTGTCATCTGATCTCTCTCTACATGTTCTATCATCTGATCTCATCTCTCTATCTGTTCTGTCATCTGATCTCTCTATCTGTTCTGTCATCTGATCTCTCTATCTGTTCTGTCATCTGATCTCATCTCTCTATCTGTTCTTTCATCTGATCTCTCTATCTGTTCTGTCATCTGATCTCATCTCTCTATCTGTTCTGTCATCTGATCTCTCTGTCTGTTCTGTCATCTGATCTCTCTATCTGTTCTGTCATCTGATCTCTCTATCTGTTCTGTCATCTGATCTCTCTGTCTGTTCTGTCATCCGATCTCTCTATATGTTCTGTCATCGGATTTCATCTCTCTATCTGTTTTGTCATCTGATTTCTCTATCTGTTCTGTCATCTGATATCTCTATCTGTTCTATCATCTGATCTCATCTCTCTATCTGTTCTGTCATCTGATCTCTCTATCTGTTCTGTCATCTGATCTCTCTATCTGTTCTGTCATCTGATCTCTCTATCTGTTCTGTCATCTGAAGTGAAAGTCGATCCTAGATATTTATTTACATTATTTTGTATGTTGTATTTTTTAAATATATTGTTATTGATAGGGTTTCTAGTTGTCTGCGTATCTGAGTTTAAGTAAGGAAACTGCTTTATGAATGTGGATGATTTTATGAAGCCAGGGTTCTTAAAATTGTACATTATAGACCCTTGACATGTCTTCATGTTTATATTGCTAAACTATTTGTTATCATTATGTCAGCCAGTCTTGTTATGTACAAGTGAGCCTTTAGAATATGTTACTAGCTAGGTTTTTTTTTTTGTATGTGTGGACAACTGGGTAAAATAATGAAGGAAAAGCATAATGGTCTTATTGTGTTTATAAACATTTTGAAAACATTTAACTGTCTGTCTTTGCATTCCATGCCCTTGTTTTTTTTTTTTTTCAAATCCTCCATAAAGGGCTATGACACACCGGTTTGAAAATCCCAGTTGTAGATGTTATTTTACAATTAAAAGGAAGAATTAATCCCATGCAGAGTTCTGACTCAAGCAGTGTTCTTCAACCTTTCACACATGCGGACCAGCTTAAAACAGATAGAATGTGCAGACCACCTGTGGCAATCTCAGATGTAGCAAATTCTGTTGTGAAGAAATATTTATTTTTTTCTCAGCAATTTTTCTTTGTTGAATTCTTATCTGGATAAGTGGAATTTCTGAATCATTTTTGGAGTCCTAGTAAGTTCTCCATATAAGGTCTGCACTGTAGTATTTTACAGTATTTTATTTATTAAAAACCAATTTTATCGAATTAGTTTTTAGCTATTGCAGCATTTGCAGCTGCCAAGGAGAAAAGTAAATTTGGCTAGAGCATTGTTTTATTTAGCTCTGACTTGAGTGGCTAGACAGGTAAGAATACTTGGCAGGAGACCTTGGTAAGATTATGGCTTTTCTTTTCTGTAGATTTCTTATCTCCTTGCCCAACCTTCAGTCTGTCTGACATGGTTAAACTTGCCAGAGACACAAATTCCCCCGTATGCATAGCTCTGAGAACCACTGGAGCACACAAGTCATCCTGCCTCATGGCACCAGCACCTTGTCAGGCTACTGTAAATTAAGATACCAGCCATACCAAAACTACAAAGGTTGTACAAGATCTGATGGTATCTGCCTTTGCAGTCCTGCGGAGCTTACGTTGATGAACAGCGTAGATTGTGGAAATAATCAGCTCCTTTTCATGAAAAATAAAGAAATGTTTGATGGTTGAGGTGATCATTGCCTTTTTTTTAGAGCCAGTCATTTGGAAATCTTGTGATTGAGAAAGATATTGTAACATCGGTAACCAGGTTTTGATTCAGTCATAGCTGTCACTTTTCCTGTGTTCCTCTTTAAAAATGGTAGTTGGTACTTTGTGTTATGGTTTACAACTAGCTGCAACTTCTGCGCCTTTCAACCATGCATATCCAGTTGCAGAGCCTTAATTAGTTTCTTTTGACAACATGCTCGCTAGAGAGACAGGGGGTGTATTGTTTTTGTTTCTTAAACGGATCCTGGAACCCACATGGGGAAATAACCATTACTAAAGCCAAGTTTTTATCTTCTGAAGCTGAACTGATTGGACGTTCCCTTTCTTCCCTCTGAGACATGATCCACCAGGTAATTGTGTGCGTGTCTTCACTTTCTCATGTTTCTACTTTGTAACTTGAACATATACAGACTACCCATCTCTGACTGTTTTGAGAGTTGCTTTCTGGCAGTTGGATGATGTTTAAGAATGCAGATTCCAATCCTTGCTAAGGTTATAGTTTTTTTCTTTCTGTTGGGGCAGATGTGGTCAAGGAACTTTGGAAACAAGCAACGAAATCAGCAGAAAAAGAAGATTATTATGGCCTGGAGAGAATGAGGCACCTGGGTGTAACCAGAGGGTCTGGCCGGCTCACTACACTCAGAGGAAAGGCAAGATGGACTTTTAACCAGATTATGACCGGTACCATCAGTATTGGAACTCTGTGCTGGCTGCTGAAGATGAGGACGGAGCATGCCCGAGTGCTGTGATGTCAATTTTTGACCCAACTCTGTTGGGGACAAATTGAAAATCCTAACCTGCACACTCCTTGATAACAGCACTAGACATAGGGCCCTAAATTTGGGCTCAGATACCTTTCTGTCTACAGATACCTTTCTGTCTACAGAAACCTTTTGTCTACAGATACCTTTTTGTCTACAGATACCTTTCTGTCTACAGATACCTTTCTGTCTACAGATACCTTTCTGTCTACAGAAACCTTTCTGTCTACAGATACCTTTCTGTCTACAGAAACCTTTTTGTCTTCAGATACCTTTCTGTCTACAGATACCTTTTTGTCTACAGATACTTTCTGTCTACAGATAGATACCTTTCTGTCTACAGATAGATAACCTTTCTGTCTACAGATACTTTTCTGTCTACAGATACCTTTCTGTCTACAGATAGATACCTTTCTGTCTACAGATAGATACCTTTCTGTCTACAGATATCTTTCTGTCTACAGATAGATACCTTTCTGTCTACAGATAGATACCTTTCTGTCTACAGATAAGATACCTTTCTGTCTACAGATACCTTTCTGTCTACAGATAGATACCTTTCTGTCTACAGATAGATACCTTTCTGTCTACAGATAGATACCTTTCTGTCTGCAGATAATAACTTTCTGTCTACAGATACCTTTCTGTCTACAGATACCTTTCTGTCTACAGAGCAAAAGTGGGTTGCTGCAGACAGTAATGGCAATTTTCCTGGCTATAGATTTATGTTAGGGCATGATCCACCAAGCAGTTGCCTGTGTGTGTTCGTTTTCTGATGTTCTGACCTTGCCACATGATCGGGCACAGGAACGTCACTGTAACTACAAAGTTGCGTGCAGTCGGTGACACAGGCGGACAGTTTCTAATCAGCTGTCCATACTGGTGGCAGAGCACTTATGGTTTATAACTGTGTGCGTGGCGCTGGTTCACATCTCCTGACTTTACCTTCACCATGCACAGTCAGCACATCTCTGACTACTTTAAGAACCCCTTGCTGCTAGCCGGAAGAGTTGTTTCCCTCTTTACCCAACTTGCTGTTTGATCTGTTGTTTTAACCCAGCAAGAGGCCAGATTTTGGGGAAATGACAAGTCTTACCACAAAGTGAGGTGATCTTAAGCAGTAAAGGCAGCGTAATTTTGAGTTTTTTCAACACTTTTGCCAGGCACTTTTACGAAATATGTTGATGAAATGTCTGTTTATTATTTATTGTTTGCTTTCCAAACAGAAAGATACTGAATGCGAATGTTTTTTTTAAACAGAAGTCTTTTGTTTTTGTGGTGTTGTCGGTATTTATTTAACTATATCAGTTCAGCTGTCGCCCCTTTAGGAATATCTTTCACCTCTGTTGGTAAGCCCTGCTGACATTATGCTTCTAGAGCTATATCAGTTTATGTTTTAACTCTTTGAGTCCCAGGGGGTTTAGCATCACAGGCCCAAGATGTAGTCAAAAAATATGTAAAATCCGTGCATCTTGCGTTTATTGGGCTTCTGGGTAGAGGAATCTATAAACGTATGAGGCGTTCCTTGGGACTCAAAGAGTTAATGTTGAATGAATGAGCGAGCTTTATTTTCAAAGGGTCACAAATAGAGCACCCAGGTCCATCTTATGTTCGCCTCTTCCAGGCACTCATCTTTCATATTGCAATTGTATTGTATTTATAAATCATGTTGTATTTATATGACAGAATACATATTATAAATAAAGAGAAAAATACACATGAATGGCAAAAGTAGACATTTATATATATATATATATATATATATATATATATATATATATATATATATATATATATATATATATATATACTACATTCGTTCATGCCAACACATGTAGGTAAACTGTCTTTTACCTTTGTTGGTATACTCAGCTGACCATTGCCCCCCTGTTGATTTACCTGGTTGATCCTTTACAAGTTGAGAGCCCAAAGTAAAATAATTTTAAATTGTCACTGGGATTTGATCCATATGGCTTGTCGTTTTGCCCTATCTGCCTGCTGAGAGTACTGCACAAAGCTCAGACTTTGTTGACCTCGAGGCAAGCAGCAAACAGTTTACTTCGTTGCCTTGGAGACCTTCAGCTGTTTCTTTGCACCGTGACCTTGGTAGATACTGCTGTTTAAATCATCTGTAGGCTGCCTAGTTTACCTTTCACCCCTCATTTTTCACACATACGCACATGTATATTCAGCCGACCTTTCACCCCTGTGAAATACTCAGTTGACCTTTCCCCCTGTAGCATATTTAGCTGACCTTCACCTCTGGAAATAGCCAGCAGACCACTCTTCAACCCGGAAGAACTGCCACTTGGTGTTTCCAGCTGACCCTTCAACCCGGAAGAACTGCAACTGTAACCACTGTAGTGTTGTTATGGTTAACCTGCCACTTGGTGTTTCCAGCTGACCTTTCAACCTGGAAGAACTGCAACTGTAACCACTGTAGTGTTGTTATGGTTAACCTGCCACGTGGTGTTTCCAGCTGACCTTTCAACCCGGAAGAACTGCAAATGTAACCACTCTAGTGTTGTTATGGTTAACCTGCCACTTGGTTTTTCCAGCTGACCTTTACCTCTGTAAAAGTAGCAAGTAATTTCTAACCCTTAAGATATGTCACTGAACATATCATGTGTACAGCTGTAGCAAATTCATGAAACTATACCCTTGTTGGTTCTGAACTGTGATGTGTGATCGGAGAAACCATCTTGGATGTTTGCATGAAGAATATGCTGGTTGGATGTTGGTTCATAGTAAGTGAGAATCATTTTGTATGGACCATTCAGCACACGCTGCATGATGTGGTCAGCATCACATCAGTCACCTTTGCTTCCTGGGACATTTCATGATGCCCAGTTTAGACTAGGTTGAACATGGAGCCAAGGTGAGTTTTGTTTCCACATCCACCCGATGCGAGTGTCTAGTCGCTACGTCTGCTGGCCTCATTAGTTTGACATAGGTATTTTTAGAGCTTTAGCGAGACACATTTGGTTGGTGTCCATATGTGTAATAAAGTTTATATGCATTTGTGAGAGAGAGAGAGAGATAGGGTGTGTGTGTGTGAGAGCACTAAATCAGGAGGAACCTTATGCTTAGTCATTTTGACCAGACTGAGGCAGATCTGCTAGACATTTGCTTTTCCTTTTTTCCAGCACATAATCTTTTTGTTTTGCTGTGATATATATTCCTATCCAGGTTTTTCCTAGAAAACAAAAGGTATCAGTAGTCACTTAAAGTTTTTTTTTTTTTTTTACAGTAGCGCTGTAAAAAAATGCCCACAAAATTATTTTTGAAAGTGCAGCTACTGTGTACTGTCAGAAAAAGCCCTGTTTCTAACTGTTCTAGGTTTGGACGACTGTTGACTCTTGTAATGTGAACAGTGATCCTGTTTTGTTTAGTTGAAAGTAATGGCTAACACTCTGGTTATTAGAAAAGAGAACTAAAGATGTGTTGTCTACAGATTGGCCCAATAGATCTCAGGGAGGCTGGAATTGTTCATGGTGTCTAGGCTCCTTGTTAAACTTATAAGATGGGTATCTGTGTGTTGTTATCTTCTTCATATGTTTGTAATTCTCTCTCTCTATTTCTTTTGCCATATGTTTTCCAGTTATGTCAACATCTGTTGCATAGGGCAGTCCCTACAGTTTGTACTTCCTAGATATCCGGTTCAGTTCCAGCTGTGGTCAATTTGGCAGCAGACTGCTTTGCTTTGCATTTTCAACAATGAGAGCCAGCCATTCAGGAAAAGCAGTGCCAAACTGCTGAACTTAAATTTACCTGGTAAAATTACAGACAGATAAAAAAAATGCTGGGGTTGGTTCTGCTACATCCTGTAGAGGACACAGTTCTTTTGCGTTGTTATCTGGTATTCTCAGTTTGTGTCCTATCCGGGTGCCCTTTTCTCCTCACCTTTTGATTCTCTTGAATTTGTTGAGCTCATTCACTTCGTTCCACATTAGTAGTTCTGTCCAACAATTGTAATCCTTCTATTTTGTTCAGGCACCAGTTTATGAATATAGCCATACTTAGTTGTTACTGTTCTACACATCTCACTTTGTGCCACATTTATTCTTCACTAATGAAAAGATATCAGTCGAAAACAAGAAGTATAACTATGCAGCTTCACATTATCACAGTAACGAATGACAATGAACATTGTGGCTAAAAAGCCCTCATCAGAGTATAACACAAATGAATAATGTTACAATTACAACAACAAAAACAACAACAAAAGAATGCACAAAGGAATTTTCTTCAGAAAGGGTGATATCTGGCCAGTAGCCTTATTTCCTATGTTTGGTTTTTTTCGGCATTAATTCTTCCATCACCTGAAATCAAACTTTTCAAGTCTTTCCATTAATTCTTCCATCATTAGAAAGCAACTATGTTCAGTCCTTACTTTCAATCTACTGTCATCAGAAATCAGATTGGTTCAGTCATCCCAGTCATTCTTCCTTAGTTAGGAACTTAACTTGAACCTTTGCAAGAAATGGTATAAGTAGTTGCTAATGTATATATGGTGTGTACAGTAATATATCCAATGTGAAATTAGATTGTAACTAACACTAAGGTACATCTACACTCACTCCAGTGTAGAAGGCCAAATGCTGAGTGCATAATGAAATGTCTTTCTCTTTGTTGTTTTCTGTCTGTTCTTTTTGACATCTTCATTGGACTAAAGAGGGAGTGTGTATTTGGTTATTGCAGAAATATATTAAATGCATATTTGCTGTAATTTTGTGTGTAGATACCTCAGCCTTGTTGCAAACCACAACACAGTATATCAACCGCCCTTTTAAAGATGTACCCAGAAGAAGAAAAGCCAACTTTAGATCGGAGATTTGTTCTGCAAAACTGAGTTGAATGTTGTAACCTTGTCTTTTGGTGTTATTGTATTCATTTGTAACAACTGGTGGTCTGTACAATACTGGCCAGACTTTGTGCTGTGGAGAGCAGGAACTTCATCCCTGGCCTGAATTGGTCTTGTCTAAGGCTGTGATTCCCCTGCGTCTTAATATCACAGTGCCTGACTCACTGTAGAAAAGTGCATGGCTTGCTGTAGCACAGTGCATGGCTCACTGTAGCACAGTGCCTGACTCGCTATAGCACAGTGCCTGACTCACTGTAGCACAGTGCCTAACTTGCTGTAGCACAGTGCCTGACTCACTGTAGCACAGTGCCTAACTTGCTGTAGCACAGTGCCTGACTCGCTGTAGAAAAGTGCATGGCTCACTGAAGCACAGTGCCTGACTCGCTGTAGCACAGTGCCTGGCTCACTGTAGCACAGTGCCTGACTCGCTGTAGCACAGTACCTGACTCGCTGTAGCACAGTGCCTGACTCGCTGTAGCACAGTGCCTGACTCGCTGTAGCACAGTGCCTGACTCGCTGTAGCACAGTGCCTGACTCGCTGTAGCACAGTGCCTGGCTCGCTGTAGCACAGTGCCTGACTCGCTGTAGTACAGTGCCTGGCTCACTGTAGCACAGTGCCTGGCCCGCTATAGCACAGTGTCTGGCTCGCTATAGCACAGTGCCTGGCTCACTGTAGCACAGTGCCTGGCCTGCTATAGCACAGTGCCTGACTCGCTGTAGCACAGTGCCTGGCTCACTGTAGCACAGTGCCTGGCTCATTATAGCACAGCGCCTGGCTCACTGAAGCAGTGTGCCTGACTCGCTATAGCACAGTGCCTGGCTCACTGAAGCACAGTGCCTGGCTCGCTATAGCACAGTGCCTGGCTCGCTATAGCACAGTGCCTGGCTCGCTATAGCAGTGCCTGGCTCGCTATAGCACAGTGCCTGGCTCACTGTAGCACAGTGCCTGGCTCGCTATAGCACAGTACCTGACTCGCTATAGCACAGTGCCCGGCTCGCTATAGCACAGTGCCTGGCTCGCTATAGCACAGTGCATGGCTCGCTATAGCAAAGAGTGTATTTAGACAGATGGAGTCATGTATGCTGTGTGCAAAGTGGCAAGTATCATATCAGAGGTCCTGGACAATTAGCGTCTGATTTTCTCTGCAGGTCATGCTGGTGTGTTGAAAAATAAACAGGCAGAAATATTGACTGGTTCAGCAGCATGTGGTTTAAATTACTGCATAACAAACTAGATGTTGCAGTGGGCCCTTTGGGAGCGATTGAACAGTGCGGAGGAAAAAAAGATCATCACAGACTGAAGAGAATGATTCAACGAGGAGTGGTCAAGGGGATTTCGCAACACTGCATTCAGGGGGAAGAACATTGGAATTGAAACTTTTCAGTTGCTGCTGAAGATAAAGACGGAGCCATTATAGGAATATCCCGAGTGCTGTGATGTTAGTTATCAACTCATAGCACAATTGGACACTACCATCTGCAAAGAGGGGGAAAAAAAATGCAATTGTAAATATCTTCGGATTCTGGGCCTTCACTGCTCATTTCTGTACAGGTTCAAATGTATTAAGTATTGTATTGTTCCCCCCCCCCTCCCCCGCCCCTTTATGATTGTATTTGTTAGTGGGGGTCGGGTATAAGGAGAGAGGCAACTTACTGATATGATTGCACACAGAAAGTTGAGTTGTGAATGTCTGCACATGAGCTTCATAAATTTAAAAAGGGCAGCTGTGAATACATTTGAATAATAATTAAGCAAATGGCTGCCGTCCTGTGATTGTGGTTGGGAAAATTTTTATCTTTGCAGGCACCTTATCTTCGCCCAGCAGAGAGCAATGGTTGTGCTTCATTAATCTGGTGATTACATGTAAATGTATTCTTTGTATATGCCAGATTTTTTTAGTTAGTGCTGATTGTAGTTTTATTAGTGGTATTTTGCATACATATTTTTGTAACATTTCCAAGTGTCTTCAAAACAATAGGATAGCCATTCATTAAAGTCTCACCTGTTGATTCCTTCTGTATTTGAAATTAATCACTGGATTCATTATAAGTTCAGGAATTGTTTTTTGGTAACTGTGTCTTTAGTGCGATAGTTTTATTTGTTGATACATTGATATGTTTGAAATTATAGTCACTGGATTCATTATTATTTCAGTAATTTTTTTTTAGGTAATTGTCGATCGGGGAGGGTGGTAATTTCTTTACCTGAACACTGCCTTATTCTGTCTCTAATTATGTGTGTAATCATCTGTCGAATTTAAGTCAGTCCTTTACAGTGTGTTTGTTCATTGTGATGGCCTGCATCTAGGAAACCCCAGCCATCACGTATTGTATTGTATTGCTTTTGACACCTGGTCAGAGCGTAGGTAACAAATCTGGCCACTTCCACTGCATGGTGAGTGACTTTAAAATGTAATGCATTTGTGATTTTTCATGGCAGTTGTTTTTTTTTCCCTTGAGTACTTCTGAAGCTGGGATTGGATAAGCTGGAAAGAACAGAGGATGCTGTTGTGGATACTGCCATAATGTTGTGACCTTTGCTAAGTCGGCTGCGATGTTTCTTCTTTAATGAGTAATTCCTCATGTGGGTTCTGGTGCCCCATTGCGGGGAAGAAAACAATAGATCTACTGCTGTCCCCCCCACCAACAACCCTCTCCCCAACTAGTGTGTTGTAAAAGTCGACTGATTAGGGATGTTTTCTTTGAAGTGAGTGCATCTGCCTGTGAGGCAAGGAATCAACAGTCTGCTTATAAATAAACAAGATCTGTAAAATGTATGTGCATGCTAACATCAAGTTCTGAAATAAGAACAAAGTCCAGAAGTGGGTGAATTACCAGAACCTTCCGTCGGAGTTTACAGCCGGTCAATGCTAAGAAGAAGAAGAAGAAGAAGAAGACATTACAAATCAGAAATTCTGTCTTGAGAATTGTTCAGCCTAGAGCTGGTGGAATTGACAGGATAAGATTATGCCATTGAAGACACTGTCATACGGGTGTGCATTCTTCACATACAGACTACCTATGACAGTGATAAAAAAATCGCGGCTTGCGAGCCACATGCGGGTGTTTAGCAACTCTGAGTTGGGCTAAACCCACAAATTTATTTTGATTTTGTTTCTTGACTTTTGAAAAAAAAAACAATTTCATGGTTGATTTCTGGCAGAGTTTTCTGAAAAGAAATGTGGTCAACAGACTGCAGGCCAGTCCCCAGTGGAAACAGATAGTACTGTGGAACACAGAAGATAGCACTATCTCTGGGCAGCTCTGTGGTGTAGCTGTTGACGAAGTGGTTTCACAACATAGCCTTCTATGTTTATCATGGTGGCCTGTTTAGGAGAAGGCCATTTTTGTTGCTGTAAAACAGTGGTACGGGTCGCAGCATGGAAGTTTGGCCTAACCGCATAATATTTTCATAGTGAGCACTTTATTTTGGTCCAGTTCCGGCTTTGGTCTTGTTCCAGATCTTGAGTTTTTGCATGCACATCCGTTTCATAGATTTGGCTTATTTATATGCACTTTTGGTTGCCTGTCTCTCAGGCAGATGCACTGTGACTTCAAAGAAAACACCCCTAGTTAGTCGCCTCCTCCTACATCTTGCTAGTTGGGGAGTCAGGAACCCGCATGGGGAATTCACTTCAGCATCCTTCCCGGCAATAATGGTGTTGAACATACTACTCGGCTTTTATTGCGGATGTTTCTGCTTGCTTGTTCATCTCTTCAAAGATGCACGATTACGTATGAATACGTGCATTAACCTTCTGTATGTGAAACAGTATAAATGTGGCAGAAAATGATCATTTGTACATTTTGTGATATGGGATAATTTTATTTTTTTCTTGACATCCCTTGATGCCTATGATTGAACATGCTTTGTTTCATAAATGTATTTTTCATTGCTTTATAATAGCCTTTCAGGTGAAATTTCGTACTTAATGGGTTGCATTTCCATTAAATAATTTATACTTTCCATTATTCTTTTTATTATGATAAGCATTATTTCCAGATTATGTATGACAGCTTCCCGGATTAGTTTTACTAAAGCTGACAGAGAGAGAAGTTGACTGAGGCTAAAGCTGACAGAGAGAGAGTTGACTGGATTAGGATTTTTACTAAAGCTGACAGAGAGAGAAGTTGACTGAGGCTGGCACGTTACTGGATTAGTTTTACTAAAGCTGACAGAGAGAGAAGTTGACTGAGGCTGGCATGTTACTGGATCAGTTTTACTAAAGCTGACATTAGAGAGAAGTTGACTGAGGCTGGCATGTTACTGGATTAGTTTCACTAAGCTAACAGAGAGAGAAAAGTTGACTGAGGCTGGCACATTACTAGATTAGCTTCACTAAAACTTACATTACTGGATTAGTTTTACTAAAGCTGACAGAGAGAAGTTGACTGAGGCTGGTACGTTACTGGATTAGTTTCACTAAAGCTGACATTAGAGAGAAGTTGACTGAGGCTGGTATGTTACTGGATTAGTTTTACTAAAGCTGACAGAGAGAGAAGTTGACTGAGGCTGGTACGTTACTGGATTAGTTTTACTAAAGCTGACAGAGAGAGAAGTTGACTGAGGCTGGCACGTTACTGGATTAGTTTTACTAAAGCTGACAGAGAGAGAAGTTGACTGAGGCTGGCATGTTACTGGATTAGTTTCACTAAGCTGACAGAGAGAGAAAAGTTGACTGACAGAGGATTAGTTTCACTAAAACTGACATTACTGGATTAGTTTTACTAAAGCTGACAGAGAAGTTGACTGAGGCTGGTATGTTACTGGATTAGTTTTACTAAAGCTGACAGAGAGAGAGAGAGAAGTTGACTGAGGCTGGTATGTTACTGGATTAGTTTTACTAAAGCTGACAGAGAGAGAGAAGTTGACTGAGGCTGGTATGTTACTGGATTAGTTTTACTAAAGCTGACAGAGAGAAGTTGACTGAGGCTGGTATGTTACTGGATTAGTTTTACTAAAGCTGACAGAGAGAGAAGTTGACTGAGGCTGGTATGTTACTGGATTAGTTTCACTTAAGCTGACAGAGAGAGACGTTGACTGAGGCTGGCATTTTACTGGATTAGTTTTATTAAAGCTGACATTACTGGATAAGTTTTAATAAAGCTGACAGAGAGAGAAGTTGACTGAGGCTGGTATGTTACTGGATTAGTTTTACTTAAGCTGACAGAGAGAGAGAGAAGTTGACTGAGTCTGTCATGTTACTGGATTAGTTTTACTAAAGCTGACAGAGAGAGAAGTTGACTGAGGCTGGTATGTTACTGGATTAGTTTTACTAAAGCTGACAGAGAGAGAAGTTGACTGAGGCTGGTATGTTACTGGATTAGTTTTACTAAAGCTGACAGAGAGAGAAGTTGACTGAGGCTGGCATTTTACTGGATTAGTTTTACTAAAGCTGACAGAGAGAGAAGTTGACTGAGGCTGGCATGTTACTGGATTAGTTTTACTAAAGCTGACAGAGAGAGAAGTTGACTGAGGCTGGTACGTTACTGGATAAGTTTTACTAAAACTGACAGAGAGAGAAGTTGACTGAGGCTGGTATTTTACTGGATTAGTTTTACTAAAGCTGACAGAGAGAGAAGTTGACTGAGTCTGACATGTTACTGGATTAGCTTCACTAAAACTGACATTACTGGATTAGTTTTACTAAAGCTGACAGAGAGAAGTTGACTGAGGCTAGTATGTTACTGGATTAGTTTTACTAAAGCTGACAGAGAGAGAAGTTGACAGGCTGGTATGTTACTGGATTAGTTTTACTAAAGCTGACAGAGAGAGAAGTTGACAGGCTGGTATGTTACTGGATTAGTTTTACTAAAGCTGACAGAGAGAGAAGTTGACTGAGGCTGGTATGTTACTGGATTAGCTTCCCTAAAACTGACATTGCTGGATAAGTTTTAACTAAAGCTGACAGAGAGAGAAGTTGACTGAGGCTGGTATGTTACTGGATTAGCTTCCCTAAAACTGACATTACTGGATATGTTTTACTAAAGCTGACAGAGAGAGAAGTTGACAGGCTGGTATGTTACTGGATTAGTTTCACTAAAGCTGACAGAAAAAGAAGTTGACAGGCTGTCATGTTACTGGATAAGTTTTACTAAAGCTGACAGAGAGAGAAGTTGACTGAGGCTGGCATGTTACTGGATTAGTTTTACTAAAGCTGACAGAGAGAGAAGTTGACTGAGGCTGGTATGTTACTGGATTAGTTTTACTAAAGCTGACAGAGAGAGAAGTTGACTGAGGCTGGCATGTTACTGGATTAGTTTTACTAAAGCTGACAGAGAGAGAAGTTGACTGAGTCTGTCATGGTACTGGATTAGTTTTACTAAAGCTGACAGAGAGAGAAGTTGACTGAGTCTGACATGTTACTGGATTAGCTTCACTAAAACTGACATTACTGGATTAGTTTTACTAAAGCTGACAGAGAGAGAAGTTGACTGAGGCTGGTATGTTACTGGATTAGTTTTACTAAAGCTGACAGAGAGAAGTTGACAGGCTGTCATGTTACTGGATTAGTTTTACTAAAACTGACAGAGGGAGAAGTTGACTGAGGCTGGCATTTTACTGGATTAGTTTTACTAAAGCTGACAGAGAGAGAAGTTGACTGAGGCTGGCATTTTACTGGATTAGTTTTACTAAAGCTGACAGAGAGAGAAGTTGACTGAGGCTGGCATGTTACTGGATTAGTTTTACTAAAGCTGACAGAGAGAGAGAGAAGTTAACTGAGGCTGGTATGTTATTGGATAAGTTTTACTAAAGCTGACAGAGAGAGAAGTTAACTGAGGCTGGTATGTTACTGGATAAGTTTTACTAAAGCTGACAGAGAGAGAAGTTGACTGAGGCTGGTATGTTACTGGGTGAAGTTTCTGTGACAAGATGCTGTTGACTAGCCAGTTTTCCTTAATGTTCAGATCTTTTAGGATGGCAGTTTTTTCATTTTTGTCTATGGTATTCTGAGAACCTTCTAAGGTTTTCCAACATAAAAGTGCATATTTTCCTCCTTAATGACTTTGAATATTAATCAAATCCTATTTCCTTGCAGAAATATGAATTAGTAGTTTTGAAAGAAAAAAAACAACCTTAAATTTATTAGAAAAACGTGATGTAGTTGTCGACATTGGGCAAGTTTTGAGGAAAAAATAAACTTTAACAACCAGCAAACTTGATAGAAAAAAAACAGTAGGCTTCCCGAGCTCTACAGGAGGTATATCGATGATTGCATGGGTGTCACCGATATGCCAATAACTGAACTGCAGGATTTGTTTTTCCTCCAGCTTTGATAGAAAAAAACAGTAGGCTTCCCGAGCTCTACAGGAGGTATATCGATGATTGCATGGGTGTCACCGATATGCCAATAACTGAACTGCAGGATTTGTTTTTCCTCCAGCTTTGATAGAAAAAAAAAGTAGGCTTCCCGAGCTCTACAGAAGGTATATCGATGATTGCATGGGTGTCACCGATATGCCAATAGCTGAACTGCAGGATTTGGTTTTTCTCCAGCTTCCATCACACTTCCAGCATTTCACCTTCGTCGGTGCATTTTCTGATCTTCACTGTCACCCTAGATTCTAAAGGCCTCAGCGCCTTGGTGTACTATAAGCCTACTGATTCCCATGCCTTTCTTCTCTACATGTCTCATCCCTCTTCCTGCAAGGACTCCATACCTTTCTCCCAGCTACTACGCCTCCGCAGATCGACACGGCCCTAGAAAACAATGGACTTCTTCCAGCTTCGAGGGTATCCTGAACATGTCTTATTTGCTGCTTTTCACTGAGCACGGCCTTTCTATCATGCTGAGGCTCTTGTTCCTAAGCCTAAACTTTACCACAACAGGCCTATCCTCATGCTTACCTTACCTACAGGTAAAAGGTTCCCTAATGTGGAAATAACTATTGATTTAAAATACACATAATTGTAGAGAAAACAAACCAACAGTGAACATTCACAAGACACCATCAGCAGACTCAACAGAAAGCAACACACAACTTTCCATCTACAAACAGGACCCTGCTTAAAATAAAGATTGTAGTCCCCAAAATGTGCCTGTCAAACAGGACCACAAACACCTGAGCACATTCTGCAGACCTGCCCACTCTACCTACAACTTAAAATAGACACTAGGCCTCAAAAGCAAAGTGTGCAGAGCAAGCTATGGGGAACCATGAAGGACCTGCAGCTGACATGCGAGTTCATAGAGGCAACCCACCTGATTGTCTGATCTGAGCATATGAAACCAAACGCAAAGCAGAAGAAAAAGTTCCTGGTCTACCTTATGCTAAAGACTGTTCAACTTAGTTAACTCAGGGGCCAACATTCTATAAATGGAGATCGCCACTGCCAGAATTCTGACCCCCCAGCGTGAAAAGATCATTAATACAACCAGCAGTGATCCGCAGGCCACATGATTTGCCTCTGCAGGCTAGATCTGGCCCCTTGGCCACCAGTTGAATAGCCCTGGTCTAGACTGTAATTGTTTGATATTTGTATAGGAGCTGAAATGTGTTAAGACTCCAGGACTGTCTCAAAGAGTCAGCTAGAGAAACTGGAGTGTAAGCTGTTCAATCCTGGGATGTACAAGACACACCCTGATTGTGTGCATGCAATATAACCTTGCATTGCCGACTGTTGCAGATAGGCTAAAGGTTAAAGTAAAGTAAAGGTCCCCTTTTCCACGCCTTTAGGTGCAAAAGGCTAGATCGATACTTTTATAGACCAATCAGTACGAGATGGGTCATGTGGTCAGCATCATGCTGGCTGCCTTTACTTCCCGGGACTGCACCCGGTACCCATTCAAGGCTAGGTCGACCTGGGAGTCAGGTCATTTTTGAAAAATTTCTAACTCCACCAGCGAGCGAACCCATGACCTTCTGATCCACATGTGAGCGTCTAGCCGCTACACCACATTGACTCCCAGGCTAAAGGTGCTGCAGGCTAAGTCATACCTCAGAGTAGCTGCAGACAAATAACATCATCTGCATAAAGCTTTGGCTGCAGGTAAGGGTCAGAGGCTGAAAAGGGGTAAATAATGGATGGCTCAAGCAGAAGACAAGACAAGTATGCATGCTGGAGACCATTGGGCAAGGAGAGGAGTGGGTCAGAGAAGCAGAGGAAAAGTCTGACCGGTGTAGGGCTGTGATCACTCTGGGCCGGGAGTGCAGAGAGTGGCCAGCAGGTGCTGCGGAGGTGGAAGTCCAACAGTTAATTGACAATTCACGCCAATGATCTGATTATCTATACAGATGGTTCAGTGTTGAGAGAGAAGAGAAGTGACTGAGGGCTTGTAGCGAAAGCCAGTGGAAAATCTTTAGTGCAGCGCAGCCTAGTATATGATACCACAACATCTAGTATGAGAGTGGAGGCGGCAACTGCAGCTTTCCTGTGGCTATAGAACAAAATGCATACACGCGTCATAATTGTAACAGACTCTGAAAGCATGCTAAGAAAGGAATGCTTTGATCAGAGTGGCAAGCTTCACTAGCAGTGAGCATACTTTGGATCTTTTCTCCAAGCCATGCGGGCATGGTGGGAAATGAATAGGCAGACAGATTGGCTGGATCTGCACCAGTCAGCAGTCAACTGATACACGACAAGGCAGATGTGGTCAGAGCTCTTTGGGGAAAAAGCAACAGTCAGAAGTGAAACAGGATTATTATGGCCTAAGAGAATGAGGCACCTGGGTGTGACCAGAGGGTCTGGCCAGCTCACTACACTCAGAGGAGAGGTAAGACAAGATATAACAAGATTACGACTGGTACCATTAGTGTTGAAACTCAGTGTTGGGTGCTAAAGATGAGGACGGAACACAGATGGGAATGCCCCGAGTGCTGTGATGTCAATTCTTGACTCAACTCCATGCTGGTATGTCTGTAAACTGTTGTCATGTTTATAAACTGAACACCATAAATTTGAGACAGCTTACTTGTATGGAACACTTTATTACTTCAATCTGAGGCTTAAAAATCTCATAGAAACACACAAAAACAAACTGTACATGTGTAGTTCAATAGTATAAATTACAAAGTCTAACAACCTTTAACACTGCCATACACAGATAGAGAAACAGATTATGTTCTATGTTGAGCATGTGTGACCGATGCCACTGGGCCGGTCTATGACAGCTGCAGCTCTCATCTTTGCAGGGCTGAATAAATGTTTACAATGAGACACAATGTGGGATCTGTATTGATGTGCTTGAGGCTTAGGTAGAGCCTGGGTGCTGGATCTGTGTCTGATGTGGGCTGCAGTTTCTTCGTTCAGTGCTCAACTTTGTAGGGCTGAATAAACGCCTGGTATGAGACGCAGTAGAGGATCTTTGTTGTTTCCTTGGAGGACTCAGCAAAGACTGGGTGCTGGATCTCTGTGTTTGATGTGGGCTGGAGTTTCCTTGTTCAGTGCTCAACTTTGTAGGGCTGAATAAACGTCTGGAATGTGAGACAGCAGAGTATCTTTGTTGTTCCCTTGGAGGACTCAGCAAAGACTGGATGCTGGATCTCTGTGTTTGATGTGGGCTGGAGTTTACTCTCTGAGGGCTTATCTTTGCAGGGCTAAATAAACGTCTGGAATGAGATGCAAAGCAGGATTTCTGATGTTCTGTTTGAGGACTCGAGGGAAGTTTTATTGAGGAATCATGAGTACTGGATTTTAGTCTTTGAGGGCTCCTAAAATTGAAAGAAATATCATCATCAACTTGCTGAATATGTGGGCTTGAATTTGAGTCACCCATGCTTGTGTTTTTGATCGGAGTGAGAAGTTCCTGCTGACCATCTGTGTCAAACCTGGAATATTCTGCTAGATACATTGACACAGTAGTTTTATGTTTATGGGTGTGACCATTGTCTGTGGCTTTTTGCCCTCTTATACTTTCCTCCACAGTTCTTCTTACAGGACTGCTGTGGTGTTTCAACTGTTTTCTACGTGGTGATCTTGTTTCTCTGCCAGCTGGACTGCCACTGCGCACTGGTTGTCCTGAAGTTTGAGTGTTGTGGTTGTTGAATGATGTACTGAGGTAGTTTTCACAAATGTCTCCCCATGATGTGTCTGTGGCCTTGTCCGGGGAGGAGAACGTCTTCACCTGGTTCAGCAAATCTTCAAAGCCCGACTCTGAGACTCCGCTGAAGCAATCAATGTCAAACAACATCACCATCTCCTCATCGGAATCACTAGGATGTGCTGCCGTACGCTTCATGCTTCTGTCCTTGGCAGGACTGGTGACCCGGTCTGTTTTGTCAAAGAGTTTCCGATGCGACTGTGAGGTCCCAGCCAAGGGCGAGGCTGAAGTTACACCACGATCAGATGTGTTTGTCGGAAACGAAGATGAAACATGGTTAAATGGTTCGTTGAAGTCTGAAGCTGAATTATGTTTAGATGTTCCTTGAAACAGAGGACAAACATCATGGCCCAGTTGTTCTGCAAAGTTATCAAATGAAGTAGTCTCTTGCTTGATTTCTAACAGTGGAACTGAGCTCCTATCTGCAGCCAAACTGAAACTACTGTCTACTTTAGTTTTTTTAGCTGATGGAAAATCTAAATCTGGCTGACTTAACAAGCGTTTAATACTGGCACCTCTGCCTGCTGCCTGTTTCAAGGAGGAATCCAGCTTGACACTGGCTTCTAAACCAGCATTCTTTAAAGTCAGCGAAGACATCATTGGTGGAGTTGAATCTCTGGACTGCCGAAGGAATGAAGCACCACTGTGTACACTCTGCATGTGTCGAAGTTGGTTCTTGGACAGTTTGAACACTGGAGACTCACTGCCGGCCGCAGGCTTGTCTGGAAACTGGGATTTCTTTGGTGTTGTGAAACACTGAAAGTGTCTTGCAGTGACCGGTGAAGAGAAGCAAGGACTTGATGAGCGTTGTCTGTTGGGTGAGCATGACCTAATAATGTTACTCTGGGGTACGGCTGAGGTTGTAGAAGTACCGCCAGCTGCTTTACAGGGAGAAATCTCATTTTGAACATTCTGATCCTCTTCTTTAGAGTTCTCTATATCAAGATGAGCCCAATTTCCAGGACTCACTTTAATTCTTTTGTTGAGAGATTCAAAGCTCAGTGGGTACTCTAAAGTACTTTCAGAATCGGAACTGTCTGGAGTGCCAGGTTGTCTTTTTCTTTTGTTTGACTTGACATCAGACACTGACTGCATCCTGTCCATATATTTTGCTGGAGGTAATGAAGAACAACCTCTATCCATACCGTGTTGTGTGGGAGGCCCTATAGATACACCAGGATCAACTCTGTTCTTGTATTTCCACTCAAAAATGTTTTGTTCACATGAATTATCACAGTGCTCTGTATCAGCCTGTGCCCCACAATCAACAGAACTGACAGATAAACAGTCATGAATTTCTTCTAAAGTGGATGCAAATCCTTTGTTGCCAGATCGTCTGCGAATCTTAAGTCTGAGCCTAGGACTGCAAGAGATGCCTGGTGACGAGGGCAACTCACAAACACTTCTAGTAGGATGTGGATATTTGGAAGATGGGGATTGGCCACCAGTCTGCAACGGCTTGACTGCCTTATGCCTACTTCTGTGAACTGCCAGATTGTCATTATCTATATAACGGCTGTTTGGAGTTTTCACAGAAATGTTTGTATGAGACGGAACGTTTGGAGTTTTGATATGAACTGTTGCAGGACATTGGCTTGTAGGGGAACTTGTGTGAATGTTTGCAACAGAACTGGCTGAAGATTTGGCTTGCATGTCTGCAAGATAAGTACTTGTAGAAGCTCCTCTGTGAATGTGTGAATGACTCAAAGACTCCTTGTTGTGAGTGTTAGCATAAGGACTAGTGTTAATATCAACCAAAACAACCTTGGCTTCTCTGAGGAAGTCATGCGGGCTGACTTGGCTTCCAGTTATGCTGTGTCTCTGTCGCTGACATGAAGATTTTAGAACAGAATCTGACTGATCACACGACTGGTTCTTGTCTGCAACAAGTGGATTTTCTGCCAACAAACTGTCTTCAACAGGATCTTGCTCTGACGACCCTTCAGAAGGCTGTACTTTCCCCCAGTCAACCTCCGGCCGTTTGTTACTCGGGTAAACGTAATTCTTCCTGCGACGAACTACAACTGCAGAACTAAGATCGCTAGCTTCATCTTCCGATTTACATAGGCCCTCTGATAGGTTGGATGTTTTGCCATTTGCCTCTGACATCATATCAACGCTGCTACCCACTCTGACATCACTAGAATTTTCTACTTTCACGTCATTAGACCTGTTCTGACGGTATAGAATTCTTGAATGTTTTACCAAACCATGTTTATCATAGTCAATTTCAGATTTCATGGAAAGTACCTTCAAGTTTCTTTCTCGTGAGGTATATTTTTTGTGTCTGGATTTCTGGGCACTCCTAGACTTAACTTTCATGTTTTCATCCTCTCCCTCACTTTCTTCCCCACTGTTTGCGTACTGGCCAGGATGATTAAAAAAGGTACAAGATCTCCTGTTTTTAACACTTTCAGCTATATTCGGAACAACTGCTGCAGAGGTTGACATTTGTTTCCGCGACTTTTTGTGATGATTATCTCCAGAATTAGAGATCACATTCTTAGCAAACATTTTGGGTGTTGTGTCACCCATCTGCTGATCTCGTTGACAATCAATACTATCCTGCCTATGCTTCTGATGTTTTTCTCTGAAAGCTTTCTTCCTCTTCCTCCGTGCCTTCTTTTCTTCATCACAGCCTTGGTTTTCTGGGTCAGCAGCAGAAGCCGGAGCTGGACACCCAATTCTGCTCCTGCTCTTGACTCTATCTGCAATATTCGGGACCACCACATTTCCAGTCTGGTAACCCGGTTCAACAAAATCAATATCTTCATCACTATTTCCCTTGTCATTTTGCATATTTTCTGAAGAGGGTAATGAATCTGTGTCATCACTTTCACTGACTGGACCTCCTTGACTTAAGTGGGGTTTACTTTGTTCACCAACTACAATAGCACAAGAGGTAATGGATATTGTGGATACTCTATCTAAAGCAGAAGCAGCATTAGTTCTTTCTTCCATTTCCTCACTAAGTAGAATATCTCTTGACAGCTTGCCCACCAGCTTACTGCTTGCTGAAATATTTTCTTTATCTGCACAGTTTGCTTCAAGAGTATTTTTTGTTTGAACCTTTAACTCCAAACTTCTTTCACTGTAAATCTGCTTGCTCTGTGTCCCTGTGCACGTCAGAGAATTCTTATAGCTACATGTTTGTCTGTTTTCTGTTGGGATCTCAGCTCTGTTGTCTTTTATACCTTTATCTGAGCCAGAAGTTAATCTCTGGTGATGAAAACCTGTATCGTGTGATAACTTGTGGTCTGAATTTCTAGCATCATGGACTTTTATACAATTTTCAGCCTTGACAGATTCTATGCTGGGGACGAAAGGCCTTGGCTCTAAGGTAGGTAGCTGGGGTAGTAGCTCTGTGATGCAGGGGGAGGAGGTTGGCTCTGTAATGTGATGGAAGTGCCTCGGCTCTGTGTTGAGAGGTACCTTCTCAGAGATGTAAGGAAAGACTTTATGTACGTTGTGCAATTCCACTGTATCAACAATGTTGCTCTGTCTGTTTCCTGTATGAGTCTCGTAAAAATCAATATCAACTGTGTCCTCATCCATATAGCTGTCTTGGCTGTTACCGATTACTTCGTTCATATTTTCCCCAGGCATGCTAACACTTTTAACTTCAAGCGACTGCTTTATATTTGGATTCTCAACCCCAGTGTTGCTTAGTAGAGAATAGAGCTCATCAACTTTCTCAAATACCTGTTTTACTCCATGAAGACTTAACCCACCATCATTCTCCACAAATTGTTCAACATTACAAGCTTTCTTATCAGCTTTAAAATCCCTAGCTAGTTTTTGTAAAGGTTTTTGCAAATGTCCACAGAGATCTGTCACTTTGTTTCCAGAGGATTTCCTAGTTTTAGATTCACTTATATCTGTTTGATCTTTCAACAAGGGTTCTCTGTTTGTATTACTATGTTCCGTTCGGGAGCTAACAGAAGTTGTTTTGCCAGATGTCTCTGTGATGCATATGTCAGCATTCACAGATATATCATGACGCACGCAATCACTTTCTTTATTTTTCACCGTACCTTTGTTACTTTTCGCTGTATCTTTGTCACTTTTCGCTGTATCTTTGTCACTTTTCGCTGTATCTTTGTCACTTTTCACTGTATCTTTGTCACTTTTCACTGTATCTTTGTCACTTTTCACTGTATCTTTGTTACCTTTCCCTGTATTTTTGTAACTTTTCACTGCATCTTTGTTACTTTTCCCCGCATCTCCAGCATAAACCTTCTTTACATCTTTGCCAATTTTAGAACAATAAACATCTCTGCTAATTTTAGAACAATCAACATCCTTGACCATTTTAAAACTAGTATTATTATCCTTGCCAATTTTACAACCAACAATATCCTTGCCAATTTTAGAACTATTCACATCCTTGCAAATTTTACAACCAACAATATCCTTGCCAATTTTAGAACTATTCACATCCTTGCAAATTTTAGAACCAACAATATCCTTGCCAATTTTAGAACTATTCACATCCTTGCAAGTTTTAGAACCAACAATATCCTTGCCAATTTCAGAACTATTCACATCCTTGCACATTTCAGAAATATCAACATCTTTGCGCAGTTTAGAATCGCCAGCATCATTGCACAATTCAGAACCAGTCTTATTACCACATCTGTCTTCCCTCTTATGAGAACCATTATGTCCACTCGTATTCCTTATTAAAACCTGTACTGCTGTATCTGTTGAGGTATGTGTGGAGCCAGAATCTGTCTCTCGGCTTATCTGGCGGGAGATCTGCCCCTCTTTTAGCAACAGATTGTTAATACTATCTTTATGTGAGGCAACATAGATCAAGTTACTAGCCTGTGCGCCCAAACCTCGCCCAGCCAAATGTTTATACACTGTTTTCGCTAGTGAGTCAGAAACAATACTTTGACGTATATCTCTCCTAGAAATAAGAACAACCGGATTCATATTTGGCTGTGTTTCTCTTCCGGTGTAAAAACTTTTATTATTGTCAGAATCTTGTCTATACTTTTCTTGTTGAACATTTCTACTGTTTTTGTTGTCAAAATTTTTGTTTGCATTTGTTTCGGTAGCTACATTTTCAACACAGTCAGCGTTTTTCTTTGTCTTTTTCACTTCCGAACATGAATGTTTTTCATGCTTTGATCTTTTCCTTTTCTTTCTAATTTCAACGGTTGTATCATCTTTACAGTCAGAGGGTGTGCTTCTCTTTTCTTCAACAGATAAACTTCTCTCATGGTCAGAAAGTGACCTTTCAGCCTTACTTTCATCTGACTTGTCTTTTTTCCAACTGGAGACTTCTGACATGTTTTCTTTAAGCCCTTTATGTTTTCCATGACAAGAACTTTCTTTTCTATTTCTTGGTTCATCAGTCAATCTGTTTTCATGATCAGACATTTCTTTATATTGCTTAGATTTAGTGTCTAAATCTTTCTTCACTTCTTCAGCTCCTGCATGTTTTTCATGAGATCTTTTTCTTACCTTTCTTTCGTCTTCTTCCTGTTTAATTCTTTTTTCATCAGTCAGTTCTTTTTCACAATGAGAGATTTTAATTTCCTTATGTTTATCAGCAATATGTTCTTCATTTCTCTTGTGTTCTTCAGCAGATTGTTTCCCGTGGTTAGATCCTGTCCTGTCCCTACTTCGCTCAACAGGCATCCCTTCTTTACCACTGGAGTCCGTCCCTGCAAGAAATAAACTTTTTTCACAGTTTGTGATTTTATGTTCTTTTAATTTTTCACAGTTAGAGACTTTTGCTTTCTTCTGTTTTTCAGTACCTACAAATTTTACAGGACTAGAGCTTTTGTTTCTATTCTTTGGTTCATCAATCGATATTCTGTCTTGCTGAGAGCTTTTCTTGTCATTCCTAGAGATGTGTTCACCAGGTGAACAGTCAAACTGTTTGTTCCCAGAATCAGATCTCTTTCTTTCCTTTCCTTTATCGACAGCCATATCTCTTTTACAGTCACAGCTTTTCATTTCCTTTCCTTCACAAGATACACTTTTTCCATGGTTAGAACCTTTCCTGTCTTCTCTCTGTTCAACAAACTTATCATCTTCATATTTAGAACCCTTCTGTTGTCTTTCATCAGCCAATTCTTTTTCATGAGACTTTTTCCTTTCCTTATGTTCAGCAGTTAGATGTTCATCCTTCCTCTTCTTTTCTTCAGTAAATAAATGTCTGTAAGGTTCAGAACTGTTTCTGTCCTCTCTTTTTTCAACACGCTTATCACATTCATGCTTAAAACCTTTCTGCTGTCGTCTCTGTTCATCAGCCAATCCATTTTCTTGAGACTTCTCCCTTTCCTTATGTTTAACATGTTCATCCTTCCTCTTCTTTTCTTCAGTAAACAATAGTTTGTCATGGTTATCACTTTTTCTTTCCTCTCTTTTTGCAACAAACCTATCACATTCATGATTAGAATCTTTCTGCTGTCGTCTCTGTTCTTCAGACCTTTTCCTGTCCTTAGCAGAAAAAGGTTTGTCATGATTAGAACTCACTTCTATACTTTCAACAGCTGTATGTTCACCCTTCCTTTTCTTTTCTGCAGAAGATAAATGTTTAAAATGTTCATCGTGGTTAGAACTACTCTTTTCCTTTTTGTCAACAGCTATATGTACATCATTTCTCTTCCTTTCTTTACTAGATAAATATCTGTCATGGTAATACCTTCTTTCCTTAATGTCAACAGCTATTTGTTCATCCTTTCTCGTCCTTTCTTCAGTAGATAAATGTTTCTCGTGGTTAGAACTTCTTTCCTTTTTGTCAGCTATGTGTATATCACTTCTCTTCCTCTCTTCGGTAGATAAATGTTTCCCGTGGTTAAAACTTCTTTCCTTTTTGTCAGCTATGTGTATATGATTTCGCTTCCTCTCTTCGGTAGATAAATGTTTCTCGTGGTTAGAATGTCTTTCCTTTTTGTCAACTAAATGTATATCATTTCTCTTCCTCTCTTCAGTTGACAAATGTTTCTCGTGGTGGGAACTTGTCATTTCTTTATTTCTTTCAACAGACTTATCTTCTCTATGATCACAGACTGTTATTTTTTTCTTGTCGTCAGATATTTTTTCATGACTAAAATCTGTAACCACTGCTTCATCAATCAATACCTTTTCTTGACTAGAATCTTTATCTCTGTTCACTACTTCATCAGTCAATCCTTTTTTGTGAAGAGAATTATCCCTTTCCTTGTCAACAGCTATACTTTCATCATGCTTTGATTTGTCACTGTTCCCTTCTTTAACAGATCTATGTTTTTCGTGCTTAAATCTCTTCCTTTCCTTCCTCTTTTCAACTGACTTTTCTTCAAGATCTGAGACTTTCTGTAGACTTCTATGTTTATCAGTCAATTCTTTTTCATGCAGAGAACTACTCTTTTCTTTTTCATACTCAAGACCCATAGGTTCATTTTGTTTAGAGTACCTGTGGTTCTTGATGTGGTTGTATATTTTTCATGGCTAATTTTCTGTTCCTTCTTCTATGTTTATCTATTTCAGTCAACTTTCTTTTTCATGTTGACAAATGTCCTCTTCCAAATGTTACTTTCAATAGCTAGACTTTCATCATTCACTGTGTCTTGAAAGCTCTTTTCTTTAGAGAAAACATCTTTTTTATGACCATGTCTTTTCCTTTCCTTGCGTTTATGATCAGACTTCACTTCAAGATTTGAGTCTTTCTGCAGTTTTTTATGTCCATCAGTTATTTCTTTTTCATAAAAAAAACTATTCTTTTCCTTGTTACTTTCAATAGTTACACTCTGTTCATGGCTTGAGTCTTTACTGTTCTTCTTTTCGCCAACAGATGTATGTTTTTCCTTCCGTCTATCTTTACAATCTACACTTTTTAATTCCTTTACCGCAACAGATTCACCTTTGTCATTGTTAGAACTTTTCCTTTCCTGTCTTTTTTCTACAGACTTATCTCTTTTACAATCAGATGCTTTTGCTTTCTTCTTTTCTTCTATAGCTGTATATTTTTCATCAACAGAATCTTGATTTCTTCTGGCTGGTTCATATGTCAGTCTTTTTTCATTATCACAAATTCCCTGTTCTTTCTCACATCCATCATATTTAGAGTCTACATGGATCTTTATTTCTTCAGCAGAAACATGTTTTTCGTGATCAGATCTTTTCTTTTCCTTCATTTTCTCAACATCTTTACAGTTTCCTATCATTTCCTTTTCTTCATATTCTCCTTTCCCTTCACTGGAACGATTCTTTTTCCTTCTTTCTACAGACTTAACTTTTTCAATAACAAAACCTTTCTTCTGACTTCTTTGTTCATCACTTAACAATCTTTTCTTGTCCTTATTTTCATTAGTCTTATACTCATCGTAGTCACAGTCTTTACCACTCTTTTCTTCCGCAGCTAACTGTTTGTCATAGTGTGAACTTTTCATTTCCTTTCTTCTGTCTTCAGACTTATCTTTTTCCACAATAGAATCTTTCTGTTGACTTCTTTGTTCATCAATTAACACGTGCTCATGAGGAAATCTTCTCTTGTCCTTTTTTTCAAAAGGCGTACACTTATCAAACTCACAGTCTTTACTACTTTTTTCTTCCGCAGCTAACTGTTTGTCGCAGTTTGCACTTTTCCTTTTCCTTCCTTCTTTCCACAGACTTATCTTTTTCAAAATTAGAACCTTTCTTTTGACTGCTTTGCTCATCAATTAACACGTGTTCATACTGAGATCTTCTCTTGTCCTTATTTTCATTAGTCATATACTCACCATAGTCACAGTCTTTACTACTCATTGTTTCCGCAGCTAACTGTTTGTCATAATGTGAACTTTTCCTTTCCTTCCCTCTTTCCACAGACTTATCTTTTTCAAAATTAGAGCCTTTCTTTTGACTTCTTTGCTCATCAATTAACGGGTGTTCATACTGAGATCTTTTCTTGTCCATATTTTCATTAGTCATATACTCACCATAGTCACAGTCTTTACTACTCATTGTTTCCGCAGCTAACTGTTTGTCATAATGTGAACTTTTCCTTTCCTTCCCTCTTTCCACAGACTTATCTTTTTCAAAATTAGAGCCTTTCTTTTGACTGCTTTGCTCATCAATTAACGGGTGTTCATACTGAGATCTTTTCTTGTCCATATTTTCATTAGTCATATACTCACCATAGTCACAGTCTTTACTACTCATTGTTTCCGCAGCTAACTGTTTGTCATAATGTGAACTTTTCCTTTCCTTCCCTCTTTCCACAGACTTATCTTTTTCAAAATTAGAGCCTTTCTTTTGACTGCTTTGCTCATCAATTAACGGGTGTTCATACTGAGATCTTTTCTTTGTCCATATTTTCATTAGTCATATACTCACCATAGTCACAGTCTTTACTACTCATTGTTTCCGCAGCTAACTGTTTGTCATAATGTGAACTTTTCCTTTCCTTCCCTCTTTCCACAGACTTATCTTTTTCAAAATTAGAGCCTTTCTTTTGACTGCTTTGCTCATCAATTACGGGTGTTCATACTGAGATCTTTTCTTGTCCATATTTTCATTAGTCTATACTCACCATAGTCACAGTCTTTACTACTCATTGTTTCCGCAGCTAACTGTTTGTCATAATGTGAACTTTTCCTTTCCTTCCCTCTTTCCACAGACTTATCTTTTTCAAAATTAGAGCCTTTCTTTTGACTGCTTTGCTCATCAATTAACGGGTGTTCATACTGAGATCTTTTCTTGTCCATATTTTCATTAGTCATATACTCACCATAGTCACAGTCTTTACTACTCATTGTTTCCGCAGCTAACTGTTTGTCATAATGTGAACTTTTCCTTTCCTTCCCTCTTTCCACAGACTTATCTTTTTCAAAATTAGAGCCTTTCTTTTGACTGCTTTGCCATCAATTAACGGGTGTTCATACTGAGATCTTTTCTTGTCCATATTTTCATTAGTCATATACTCACCATAGTCACAGTCTTTACTACTCATTGTTTCCTTCCGCAGCTAACTGTTTGTCATAATGTGAACTTTTCCTTTTCCTTCCCTCTTTCCACAGACTTATCTTTTTCAAAATTAGAGCCTTTCTTTTGACTGCTTTGCTCATCAATTAACGCGTGTTCATACTGAGATCTTTTCTTGTCCATATTTTCATTAGTCATATACTCACCATAGTCACAGTCTTTACTACTCATTGTTTCCGCAGCTAACTGTTTGTCATAATGTGAACTTTTCCTTTCCTTCCCTCTTTCCACAGACTTATCTTTTTCAAAATTAGAGCCTTTCTTTTGACTGCTTTGCTCATCAATTAACGCGTGTTCATACTGAGATCTTTTCTTGTCCATATTTTCATCAACTGCAGATGCATCATGGTCAGGTTCTTTGCTATCCTTTTCTTCAGTATTTAACTGTTTGTCATGGTTTGAACTTTTCCTTTCCTTTCTTCTTTCGGCAGACTTTTCTTTCTCACAGTTCAAGACTTTAATTTTTCTACAGTCATCTACAAATGTACTTTTTTCATTATTAGGAATGCTCATGTTTTTTCTCGAATCATCATTTATTTTCCCACAATCAGAACTATTCTGTGCTTCATTATTTCCAGCAGGAATATGTTCATCATATTTAGAGTCTTTAAGGCTCTTTTTGTGTTTGGCGGATACATAAATATCATGCCTAGATCTTTTTCTGTCCTTCCCTTTCTGAACTGACATATCTACTGTAGAGACAGAACCTGTCATTTCATTTTCATCAAATATTGCAGCTTTTTCATCATTTGACCTTTTTCTTTCTTTTCTTTTTTCAACAGACTTATCATTTTCATGTCTCTTAACTTGCTTGTTTTCCTCAGCAGTAATTGTTTCCTTTTCCAGTTCATCTGTCAGAGCTGTCTTAACATTAGACCTTTTCTTTTCCTTATGAGCAACAACTTCACATGTGTACTGATTAGAAACGTTCACAACATTGTCATATTTTCCCACTGTTGTTACATTTTCAACAAACACACTTCTTCCGAGACTGAAATTTCTCTCTTCTTTTTCTTGCCCAAAAGCCTTCTTTTTCTGGTGTCTGGAGTTTGTTACTATATCTTGTTCAAAAACCTTTCTTTTCTCGTGGCTGGAGTCTGTTATTACTTCTGGTTCAAAAGGTACATCTTTGTTAAGACTAAAACCTACCATCTCGCTGTCTTGCACACAAAAAGTTATTTGTTTTTCATAATCTAAACAACTTCCTACCTCCTCCATTTGTCCTTGATTCAAATTAGTTGATGGCTTTCCATCAACAGTCCCCATTTGTTCATGGCTGCAACTGTTCTCTTGAACATCTTGATTATCAGAGCATTTTTTTTCTACTTCTTGTTCAGTTATAATTTTGTCACTGTTGTATGCCTGCTCAATCTTTATTATTTCTTCACAGTTAGCCTCATTTGTAATTATCTTTGCTTTGTCTATAAAAGTTTCATATTTCTCATCAACAGAAGTAGCTTCTGAATTTACTTGAATAGAAATGACAATCTCTCTATGGCTTGGACCTTTCTTTTTGATTGTTTCTTCAATAACTAGATATTTTTCAGAGTTAGAAACTGTTGTCTCTTTTTGCTCAGCAGTCATGTTTTTGCAATAGTCAATTTCTGTCGCAGAGAATTTATTCTCAGCTGTCATACTTTTGTCATTGCAACAACCCTTTCCTTCTTCGACACTACTACTATTATCACAGCTCATCATGATGGCCACCTCTTCTTGTTTAACAGTATTACTATGATCATGGCTGAATAATATACCTTCCTTTTCTTGTTTAACAGTATTACTATTATCATGGCTGAATAATATACCTTCCTGGTCTTGTTCAACACTAATGATATTACTGCAGCTGAAGCCTGTCACTTCCTTTTCTTGTTCAACAATAAAGCTATGATCATGGCTGAACCCTGTCACTTGCTTTTCTTGTTCAACAGTAAAGCTATGATCATGGCTGAAACCCGTCACGTCCTTTTCTTGTTCAACAGTAAAGCTATGATTATGGCTGAACCCCGTCACGTCCTTTTCTTGTTCAACAGTAAAGCTATGATTATGGCTGAACCCCGTCACTTCCTTTTCTTGTTCAACAGTAAAGCTATGATCATGGCTGAATCCCGTCACTTGCTTTTCTTGTTCAACAGTAAAGCTATGATCATGGCTGGATCCCGTCACTTGCTTTTCTTGTTCAACAGTAAAGCTATGATCATGGCTGAATCCCGTCACTTGCTTTTCTTGTTCAACAGTAAAGCTATGATATTGGCTGAAGCCTGTCACTTCCTTTTCTTGCTCTACAGAAATACTAAAATCATTGATGGATGCAATTTCTTCCTTTTCTTGCTGAACAGTAGTATCAATATTCTTGCCGGAGGCTGTCTCTTTCTTTTCTTGTTTAATAGTAAAACTCCGGTCATGGCTTAACCCAATCACTTCCTTGCCTTGCTCAGTGGCAATACTAATATTGTGGCTGGATCCCGTATCTTTATTTTCTTGCTCCGTAGTAATATTGCCATCATGGCTTAATCCGATCCCTTGCTTTTCATGTTGAACGGTAATATTGCCATTATGGCCGGATCCTATCTCTTTCTTTGCTTCCTCAGTAGTAATACTGAATCCTGTCTCTTCCTTTTCTTGTCCAGTAGTGATATTATTTTCAGGGTCTGAAACCATTTCTTGTTCTTGTTGACCTGTCCTAATGTTTCCATCGCTCAAACATCTCATCTCTAGTTCTTGTTCAACAGTCCCAATGTTTCCATCGCTCAAACATCTCATCTCTAGTTCTTGTTCAACAGTAAGATCACTATCAACGCTGGATTCTGTCACTTCCATTTGCCCCTGTTCGACCATCACAACTGTTTCATGCTTGGAATCTACCACTTCATTTTCTTCTTCTTCAACATCTAAAATTGTCCCATGGCTACAGGTTGTCCTTTCTATTTCTTTTTCAGCTGTAACAACTCTGGCATTGCTAGAATCTGTCTTTTTCATTTCTCTTTCAGCTGGAACAACTCTGGCATGGCCATATTCTGCATTTTCCATTTCTCTTTCAACTGTAACAACTTTGTCATGGCCAGATTGTGTCTTTTCTACTTCTTGTTTGACAGTTGAAAATTCAATGGAACCTGTTGCTTCCATTCCTTGTCCAACAGACATACTTCTATCAAGGCAGGGGTCTAACATCTCACTTTTCTGTTTGGCAGTCATGTCTTTATCTTGGTTGCAATCTGACTTTTCATTTGCTTGTTCAATAATCATAATGCTTTCATTAATGAAGTCTGTACGTTCAATTTCTTGTTGAACAGATAAACTATTGTCATGAATGGAGCCTATCGCTCTCTGTCGTTGTTCAGCAGTCAATTCTATTTCTTGATTCAAATTTCTCACTTCCCTTTCGTGTTTACATTTTTTGTGAATGGAAACTGCAAATTCTATTTCTTTCTCCACAGCAAGACTTTTGTTTTCAGAATCTTTAATTTGATCTTCTAAATTGTTTGTGTGGTGAGAGAGAGTTGTCTCCTTTCTAAGGGTACTACATTCCTCATTGTGAATATCACGTAGTTCTGATTTTTGTTCGGCAGTCATTTTTTCATCACAAGAACTATTTATTTCACTTTCTTTATCAATTATGTTTTCTGGAAGCTGATAACATGGGGTTGCTGAAACGTGCTCTAAAGAGTGCCGACTTTTGGGAGGCACACCTGCCAAGTTGTCATCTCCCATAGTTATATTCTGTTTGCTATTCCCTCCTTCAGCATCAGTCATACCTGCTTCAAGCCTGCAACTTTCAATCCCCTTTTCTTGCTCATCAGTTAAAACTTTCTGGCGAGCATCTGTCACTTTGTTGTCTAGTCGAGCAGTTACACTTTTTGTCTTTCTTAGTTTACTGACATTTTTGTTTAATATAATACTGAATAAATTCTTGGTTACCTTTGACTCTTCTGGTGTACAATCAGGTTGTGCAGCTTGATTCTTATCACAGACGCTGGCTAATGGATTCAGACTATTAACTGCATTGTCACAAAGGAAGTTGGGAAGAGTGTCTTTGCTGTTGCAAGGCGAGGGCTGTAAGCTGCCTATAGGAGAATCACTGAACACCAAAGACCGCTCTTGCATCCAGGGCTTTTTTGAAGGTGTTACTGGCCGCCTTCGAGGAGAGGTAAACATGCCGCTAGGCATCGGCCTGCGGATGACCACAGCTTGGGGGCGACTGTCTACGGGTGATTTCTGTTTCGTTGGAGTCATTATGTCCCTTTTAGAGATCAAATCAGTGTCCGTTACTGTTAGCTGTTCTTTTAAAGTAGCAACCTCTTGTCCACTCGGATCGGGGGTTTTCAAGCAGGTGGCGGCGGTCTCTTGCGATAGCACATTTGTTTTTTCAGTCGTCAGAGGAGATATTGGTGCCAACAAGTTCACAAACTGTGTTGGAGCATGACTGAAACAGATGGATAACAAGGACTATACTGTATGTGATGTACAATACACACGACAACAGACGAATATTGTCAAAACTCTTTATCACTACATAACTCAAAAATTTTCCATCTTGTGTTTTCCTCGTATAATTTTTTTTAATTGTTTTAGACGTAACTGTGTTGTGTAAGCTCACAACAAAACTACAATGTTTGTGGCTGTAAAAAAAAACCACATCAGAGCTTCTTTTTTTGCAAGTGACGACTGGGTTATCCTTCCCATGATTCTGTGTTTCGGTACTCCTGTCAAATCCGGACGAAGAATAAACAGCCTTGGACGACTTAGTCAGAGTTCTCTCCCTTGGCAGCACTCCAAACAGTGATCGGAAAAGCCACAACGAAACAAAGAAGACAGTCACGTCGACATCAGGGCTGCCAATGCTTGGTTGTTTCCCCCAGATCTGGTTTTTTTTTCGACGCTGCAGGACAATTCTGGGTGTTTTTTTGGGTGTGTTTTGTTTGTTGGTGTTTGCCGAATTCTATGCCTTAATGATCGATAAATTTGCGTGGTTAGGGGGTAGGGGTTAGGGTTAGGGAGTAGGATTAGGGTTAGCGGTAGGGTTAGGTTTAGCATTAGATTTGACAATTTTGACGCCGGAGTTCCCTATAATCGCGCACAGTCCCATACATACCCACAAACAATCGAGGGCCTCTGGATGCTGGTCAAACGCACAATTCGCCAACGATTGGGGGCACCAGCCGCACGCTATTGGCGTCATATTTGGCAGAGTTTCAGTGGCGCCACTCCCACAAACATCATATTGTCGGCCAGTATTTCGAAATCCTACGTCAAAATTTTCACATCTAACCCTAACCCTACCCCTAACCCTAACCCTGCCCCTAACCCTAACCCTAACAAAACCCTACCCCTAACCCTACCCCTAACTCTAATCCAACAACCGCATGATGATGACTACACAACCATTCACAATGCCTCGCGCAACCGTACGCAACCATATGATGACCACGCATCCCTTCACGATGCCTCACGCAACCGTACGCAGCCCTACACGCAACCGTAGGATGATAGGTAAGTGTGTCGTTTGTTTCGTTTGTTTTCCGGTCACTGTTTGGAGTGCGGCCAAGGGAGAGAACTCTGACTAAGTCGTCCAAGGCTTTTTATTCTTCGTCCGGATTTGACAGGAGGGCCCTGTGTTTCTTCTTGTTTTCTTCCATTATGCTTGCCCTTAAGAGGGCAGCCGAGACACTGTGTTATGGTTTACAGCTAGGCTGTGATATCTGCACTTTTTGGCCCAAAACATCCAAGTTCAGTAAATCCTTAAATAATCAGTTGCATTTTAGGGCATGTTTGTTGAGAGCAGTGGGTCTATTCTCCCCCACCCAAAAAAAAAATGGGGTCATGGAGCTCACACTAGGAGATTCCATATTCTATTACAGGGACTAGCAGACCTAAGCAACAAATGACAAAGCTGATAGGAAAAATTAGACGAGGAGATAAATACCTGGATGGCTTGGCCACAAAGCCCTGGAGGGACCAGTGATTCTAGTGTTCAAGTGGAATAGCAAACCTGCCTGACTGTTAGCACTTTTTAACGTACAACTTTACCAGCACACTATGGGTTTCTCACATGATGACTAAGATACAGTGTTTTTCAAAATGATTGATACATTTTATTCATGTATATTTCCTTGAATATATATTGAACATGAATAATATACATACAGGAGAGGGGACGGTCTAAAGTTTACAAACTTGCAATAGGGGTTATAGGTGTTTAATGTGGCTGCTGTCTGCTGATTAGTAAACATCTAAGCAGCAGCCAAACTCATCCCACACACGGAGAAGTATCTCTTGCATAAGAAGTTTGCCAAACAGCAGACAGCAGCCACTGTGCACATCTATAACCGTTATTGTAAGTTTGTAAACTTTAGACATTCCTCTCTCTCATATATGTATATTATTATGTAATTATATTCAAGGAAATATATACGAATGAAAGTGCATCCATCATTTTGAATCACCCTCTATTACCTACATTTTTATTCTTATGTGCTCACTGTTAGAAGTGAGGTTGGCAGATTGTGCTGTGTTTTACAGCTAGGTTCAATATCTCATGTTCTGACTCAACTCGTCCAGTTTTAGCAAATATTGAATCAGTCTTTCATGACATGCTTGTGAATGGGGCTGTGGATCTACTTGCTGACTTTTGGTTCCTTGTAAAGTCAAATGCTTTCTGCTTATTGTTGGTTTCTCGACCAGTAAAATATCGCCAGCCCTCTGTGAGTAAACAAGTAAGTAAGGGACCCTTTTTCACGCTTCAGGGCATACAGTGCTAGACCTGTATTATATAGACCCATCGGCACTCTGTGAGTAATGCGGTTAACGTCAATATTTAAAGTTGGGTCGGTCTGGAAGCCAAGGTGATTTTCTTCAGGCTTCATTCGGATTGGAACATACAACCTTCAGATTTGTAGGTGAGCATCTAGCCACTACACCACGGCAGCCCTTTACTGTGAGTGCACTGTATCATACTAACCGTAAAACATTACCCCATTTCTTGCTGGTTCCAGGTTTTCGAAAATGTTTCCTGTTTACTTAAAGTTTCTCACGTGCTAATTCTTGATAAATTTACCTGCTTACTGAAGGTTCCTCATGCCTCTGAACACAGTGCTTCAGGAGGACAGACTGAAGGAATTCAACAGTTGAAGGTGTCTGACCGATGAGAGCATCCAGACTTTCATAGTTGCTCTTTTGTCGAGCAAAAGATCTGTGTTCCTCCCCTTTCAAATGCTGTAGAAAATGTGTATCAGAACCCATTCAGTGTGCAATCAAATAAAATTCACAGAGCAAAAAATACAAAACTTTACAAAGAGAATCAATCATCCTTGACAATATCCTATCAATATTACCTTAATCTGCCTCAACCAATGGATTCCTGATGATGTCTTCACTTTAAAAACAAATAGTTTATGAATTTCTTTCATAAAACTCAGAATAGTCCAGGTAAAAACCATATCTTATATAATACTGTTGTTTATTATTAATTTGTCTCATGTGGTTACATATCTGAATACTGTAATGCAGTCATTTTAGTGAGTTCGTTGTTTTGTGTGTACAGCTGACATATACTTCACCTTTGTATTGGGCAGAAGCCCAATCTTTTCCATTTTCCCGCTGTTGGGGGCTTTTCAAGTTTCTATGGATATATAATGTGGTAGTCTACTCTTGAATCCCACATCCCTATGGCTAAGCACCTCAACCTTCTACCTCACAGTGGCCTGGACAGAATGACAGTGGAGCGGACACTTTCTAGAAAACAAGGTAGAGTTCGATCTCTGTGAAGATGCATTAGGCATAAAAGCACATGGGGCTGGAGAGCTGGCTAGGGAAACAGAGACTTTCAGATGTGTCATAAAGAGAGCGGCGTTCTCTAAGGGCCCTGCCAATTGATAGTGGTGGTTTTTTAAATATTTGCAATGAGGTCATAGTGTTTGTCTGTACACAAGCAATATCATTAGAATTCAACTGTTTCTAAATTCCTATCCCTATAATGGGGCTTCTGTCAGGGAACATATGAACCTTGGGTAGCCATCCTAATCTCTCAAGCATGCAACTCTATTTTCTTGATCTGTCTGAAAATGTCATACTACCTACTTACGAGGTAGAACTAAACACCAAGATACATGCTGTCACACACAAAAACACGTTTACCTCTAGGCAGGTAGATGAGTAGCGATTCTTGGCAATTTCCACACTGTACGACAACATTCCAAGTTTAGTCAAGATCAATCATCGTGTGTCATGCCGGTAAGTGTAGGCTGTCATGTTTCTCCATCTCATACAGATCAGGCCAATGTTCTTGTCTCGCTCTATCCATGTAGTCAAGTCATACAGGTTTTTATTTCTTTGCCTTCTTTTTGCTCTCTTTGTATCAATCTTGACAGTTGATAACAAGTTCTCAAGTTCTTTCTCTCGCATAACGTCTTTAAAAAAAAACAACTGACTGTCTGCATTTAACTGTTCCAATAAGTTTACGACTTTCATCTGCCAATGAGGACTGCTTCATTTGTTTTTCATCACACAATATTCTGTGCGTTCTCTTTTTAAAAAAATGTCACAAGTGAATGTTTTTCAGCTTGTATGCTTAACTCAAGATCAACGAGCAAGGTACACAAATACTTACTTCGTCTAAATTTTGAAACTTAACCCCACAACAATCACAGTATCCTTGCTGCTTGTTGATGGCCAGATTTTTCCTAAATTGAAAGTTTAAAATACGCTGTGCATCACCAGTGGTGGCTATTGGAACTCCTACAAGCTCGACTTGGGCTGCTGGTTTTAGCACTGACCTGAAAGAAAGATCCGTTTAAATCCCTGATTTATGATTCATTAAGATACATTTACAAAGAAATTAGTGTATGCATTATTACAAAGAAAGCACATATATGAACATCAGAGCATCAATAATACGAGAACAAATGAGACAAAATGTGAATAATCAAATTCATTTGATGCCAAAATTTTTGGTGATAAATCATATGCATGCATATTTTCTAAGATGATAACGTACTCATACTCATCTGGTACCAAGGAACACAACAAGCCTTGATTTATAACTAATTTAATTGTCTTCTGGTATCGTCATAACTAAAATATTGTTACACAATTAAAATGTCGTAGAAATAACAAAGATGTGTTAAAAAGCACACATTTCAACAAGGTGGTATCAACAGAAAGAAAACAAAATTTAAATGATGCGAAGTTAAGTTTTTTAACTATTTTTTTGTTTTCAAAGGAAGCAACTACAAAAGTAATCTGTTTTAAAACTACTGGCACCATGTGGGCTAATAGACTGCAACAGTGGCAGTTAATGCAGAGAATGGAAGATAACAGAGTGACATACACAAAACAGTTTAATGGGAGTAAAACAGATGGCAGCCAAGAAGATGGTGGAGAGACAAACACAAACACCCTGAGTCATTAACTGGAAACAGTCTGAGAGATGAATGGAGGTGGGTGATATCTGCAGCACCGAACCACAAGAGCTCTAAATGCTTAAGAAGAAAATAATGAGTGGCCCTGAAATCTCATTCTGCCCCTCCCCCCCCCCATGCCCCTCATCCGCCTGCTATGTTTTCGTCCCCTTCTGTTTTTCTGTGTTTACGTCCTCAATTATGCATACGCTTGCAACACTGGATACTAACAAACAGCAACAAATGTAAAGAACATTAAACAAAATACGCACACCGCAGACAATTATATATATAAAACGCATTATACAGTTTACGCACAGCTTGTAAACAAAATACGCACACCGCAGACGCTTATATATATATAAAATGCACTATACAGTTTACACACAGCTTGTATACAGACTATTTTACACACAAATAAATTTATTGAAACTTTAAAAAAAAAATTAAGAAGAAAAAATGAGGTTACCTAGCCTCCTCTTCTGCAATCGGTGCTACAGGACCAACTACCGCAGGGACTGCTCCACAACCAGCAACATGGCTAGTTTCATGAAGTTGGTTCCGGGCTCCATAGAGATTCTGCACTTTGACCTTTGCCTCACCAAAAGGGCAGATCCCAGGAGGAGCTGTGAGATTGAGCCGAGGCCACCTGTCCAACTCGACTTTGACTGGCCTGTAATGACGACTGTTGTCCTCAAACTTGATAAAGGAACCTGTCAATAGTTTGGCTGCAGACAGAAATAATGGTCACTATAAGAACAGCAAAGATGTCACTATGAGAACAGCAAAGATGTCACTATGAGAACAGCAAAAATGTCACTATGAGAACAGCAAAGATGTCACTATGAGAACAGCAAAGATGTCACTATGAGAACAGCAAAGATGTCACCATGAGAACAGCAAAGATGTCACTATGAGAACAGCAAAGATGTCACTATGAGAACAGCAAAGATGTCACTATGAGAACAGCAAAGATGTCACTATGAGAACAGCAAAGATGTCACTATGAGAACAGCAAAGATGTCACTATGAGAACAGCACAGATGTCACTATAAGAACAGCAAAGATGTCACCATGAGAACAGCAAAGATGCCAAACACAAAATCCATAGATAATAAAAATAAGTTTCAACAAACTTGAAAGCTTCAAAATTAATTACATATTCCCTGTGTGTGTTCTGAGGGTCCATTTTAGGTTTAAAAAAATAAAATAATGTACCTACTGCCCCCCCCCCCCCCCCCAAGCAAGTCATAAAAGTTAACTGATTAGGGGTGTTTTCTTTGAAGTTGGAGGGCATGTGCTTTAGCGTTGAGGAACTAACAGTGTGCTTACAAATAAGCCAGATCTGTAAACTGGATATGCACACAAGACTCAAGTTCTGGAACAAGACCAAAATCCAGAAGTGGACAAACAACCAAAAGTTTCCATCGGAATGATCGGGAAGATGATTTACATTCGCCAATTACAACAAAGTTCAGGACCCTTGAGTACTAGGATTCAATTTCCATGGCAGGTAGTTTTTCTGTCTGTTTGTAAAAACCGGTCTTGTAGTTTTCAAAGGTGTGAGAGCTGCACTGTACAAGAGACTGGCGCCTGTCCATGTTAGATTCTCAAAAACACGAGTGGGGCAGCCTTCATTGTGGAGGTGACAGTTTTCTCTTTCAACACAAAGAATAAAACATTACCTATAGTCTAAGCTTTTATACGGATAATGCCTTCAAACCCAGATTTAATGTAATAGCTGCAGTGGCATAGTAGTTAGTGTACCTGCCTGCTGGGACAGGCGTATGAGTTTAACCTAGAAAAGCCAGCATCTGTTCTCACTAGTTCAGCTTTGAAGTCAAACCAGTCTCATAAGAATGGGTATCTTGACAATTTTCTGAAATTTCTGGTAACTGTGTTAGAAAGAACAGTGACGAGGAAGGGAACTAGCCACCCTACCTCATTTGTTGCCAACAGAATATGTGACAAGGAAGGTGACGAGGAAGGAAACTAGCCATCCCACCTCATTTGTTGCCAACAGAATATGTGACAAGGAAGGGAACTAGCCATCCCACCTTATTTTGTTGCCAACAGAATATGTGAAGGTTTAACCCTTCACATCCTGGCAGCAGTATCCACTATGGTACATGTTCCTAACCAAGGGTTGCGACCCCAAATGGAGTCATGAAGGGTTTTCTGTGGGGTTTTTGGGCAAATGGTGAGCTATAAAATTCTTGTTACGATAAACAAAACAAAACCCATGAAAAACCATGTCATCACATCCGGCACAGAGAACAATTTATTAATTTCTCCTGTGTTCTCATTTTGTCATCCTAAGTTCCTTGACGACTGCTTCTCCACAATATGTGATCTTCCAACAGCATGTTATCAGTTCAAGTGCTGACACCCCTTCAAGCCATGAGAAAAGACTTTAAACAATCTTTTCGTGTTGCTTTCTTTGCCCTCTTTTTCCATAGATCTTTCCGGTGGTCTCACAACATGTTCCAGCTTCTCCCTTCACATAACATGACCAACAAATGATGACTCTCTCCTTCTGATAAGATGTCTTTGAGCCTCTCCTTTTTCTAAACATCTCAGTTACTCCTTTTGGGTTCTCGCTGACCCTACTGATAAGCTTATTTTTAATATAAAGGTCACAGGTCATTTCTACCAAATGAGGTGACAACTCAAAAAAGGTTGGTTCTCTGTACTGAGCTCACTTGGACTTGTTAAAGTTTGTGCTGGTGTGGTGTGTCCTTCACCAGAAGCTATCCATCTGAATCTTGACTTTCTTCTAGATACACATAGCCTTACATTGACTGCAAATATCACTTCTTCTTATGTTGTTTATCGGCTAAAAACTGGGAAGGAAAGTTCTGGTTGTCATCCCACTGTTAGACTTGGTCTTGTTCCAGAACTTGAGTTCTACATGCACATCTGTTTTACAATTTGGCTTATTTGAACATGGACTGCTGGTTTCTCACCTATCAGGCAGATGAACTTTGACTCTAGAGAAAATACGCTCAACTAGTTGCCTCCTACAACATACATATTATGGGGCCAGTGGGTCTTTTCTCTGTTCCCTAAAATCTGGTAATCTTAGTTTCAGCTTCATAGCAAACGGGTCACCCCATAGTTGTTCCCTAAAATCTGGTAATCTTAGTTTCAGCTTCATAGCAAACGGGTCACCCCATAGTTGTTCCCTAAAATGGCGTCCTGATAAAAACAGAGTGTTGCAAAGCATAAAGTTGTATCCTGATAGGATTTCATACCCACATGTTTGAATTTTGTCTGTGTTGAGTGTTGAATTGTGAATCGACATCACAGCACTCGGAAAATTCCCATAAGTGCTGTCACAATCTTCAGCAGCAATCACAGGGTTCCAATGGCACCAGTAACAGTCTGACTGTACATCTGTCTCACCTTTTTCCTTGCGTGTTGAGTATTTACCAGATCCCCTGGTTGGTAACTCCTCACAGCATCTCTCCTCAGACTATGATGACCTATACATGCCTCTGCACTGTTCATTCGCTCCCAAAGAATCCTTACAACATCTAGCTGTGTCAGGTATCTTTGCACCATTAAATGATACAGAACCAGCCAGTCTCTCTGCATGTTTGTTTCCCAACAAACATTCATAACCTGGAGAAAATATCCAAAGAACACCAACCATCCGGGACCTCTGATGCAATGCTATATTTGTTGTCAACTACAAATTGAATAGTTCCTCTGGTGTTGGTTCTAGGGCCTCACAGAACAGACCCATGGCTCCCTAACAACTATGTCACAAAAGGTTACTTATCAATTAAAGGTTTTGTTGAAATTGGCTCAGTTGTGCCAAAAGGTAAAGATACTGCAGCCTAGCTGTAAACTGCAAAACTGTGCCAATGCCCTTTCAAGAAAGGGAGGAGAAGGAAAATGAGAACAAAAAAGAAATGGTATAACTTTTTATTCTTCTTGTCTTTTCTTCTCCTACGGTATATAAGTCCTCACTCCAGCCAAGCCATCCTTTCTTTGCCATATCTTGCAGCTCTGTCTTCCTCACAATTAACAATCCTGCTGTGAATTCTGGAGACTTTCCTGGATGAAATAAGGTGTTGGCAATCCAGATTCACCTGACTTTCTCTGTATCAGTTCTTAATTTTAGGAGACAAATCTGCCTTTATCTTAGTTTCCTGTTAAAACTTGCTCAACATGTAAGCATAAATGTCTGATAACCAATTCAGTTTACCTTTGTAGACTGCAACTACACAAAAAAAATTTTTTATGTATATAATGTTTTTAATGGTAAACATATTTTTGTCAACTGGTCTATAAAATATAGGTCTAGCCCTATATGCCCAAAAGCCTGAAGGCGTAGAAAAGGTTTCTTTACTTTTTTTAAAAACATATTTTGTTAACTCTTTTAACAACATAGAATAAATAAATATTTATTCCATTTTCGTTCACAACTGATTCCATAGCCGACATCTGTCATGAATGACGAAACAGCAACTGAAAACTGCACATAAAGGAATTATACACTTACATTTTGTTTTACTTTCTTTTAGCTTCACGTCTGCTTTCTTTGATTTATTCTGAAATAAGACAGTGTGTTCATTTTCATGCATATTTTTACATGTCTATATCATAAGCACTGATGTTCATATGGGTACAATTTTACTAATATGTAATAGCCTACTAATTGCACTTTAATATATAGCTTACTTATTGTATTCTAATATATAGCCTACTTATTGCACTATAATATAATCTGGAAAGAAGGGAAGAATACCAACAACAAGACTTAATTAAGTGTGCTATCTTTACTATAATTTTCATCCATCTTCTGTTTTTTAATCTCCTATATGAATGACATAAAACACAATGGCTACAATAATTCAAAAAATGCAGAATGGAATTCTTACTTCTTTGATACTACTTTCCATCCCAAGTTTCATCTTCCTTAACTCTTTCTCAAGCCATTTTGTTGCAGCTAAAAAGGACAGTGAAGAAAAAATAGCTAGCGTTAATTGCTTAAACTTATAATATTGCAGGAATCACATGGTCTGCTGTGTCTAGTCACTTCTGTGTTCACCTTTACAAGTCTGACTGGTTCACTGTGTTGTGGTTTACAGCTAGGCTATCTGTGACTTGCAGTCCAACACATCTGGTTTCAGCAAAACCAAAATTAATAGCCTTTTTACAACATACTCGTAAGGAAGGCAGTGGGGGTCTATCTCCCCCCCCCCTTTTCCCCAGAGGTTCAGAACTCACTGTTCAAATAAATACTATATTGCAAGAACTACAAGGTCATATTCTCTGTTTTAGAATTAATAATTGCTTCAACTCAGTTTGCTGTAAGAACTACAAGGTCATATTCTCTGTTCTAGAATTAATTGCTTCAACGCAGTTTGCTGTAAGGACTACAAGGTCATATTCTCTGTTCTAGAATTAATAATTGCTTAAACGCAGTTTGCTGTAAGAACTACAAGGTCATATTCTCTGTTCTAGAATTAATAATTGCTTCAACGCAGTTTGCTGTAAGAAAAGGTCATATTCTCTTTTCAAGAATTAATAATTGCTTAAACGCAGTTTGCTGTAATAACTACAAGGTCATATTCTATGTTCTAGAATTAATAGCTGCTTAAATGCAGTTTGCTGTAAGAACTACAAGGTCATATTCTCTGTTCTAGAATTAATAACTGCTCAAATGCACACACAGTATGCTGCAAGAACTACAAGATCTAATGTCTCTGTGGACCTAACAACTGATCAAATAAAAACTATACTGTAAGAACTACAAGAACTAGTGTCTCTGGTCTGGACCTAACAATTGTTCATATAAAAACTAAACTGCAGGAACTACAAGATCTACTGACTCTGGTTTTGACCTAACAACTGTTCAAATAAAAACTATACAGCAAGAACTACAAGGTCTAGCGTCTGGTCTGGACCTAAAAACTATTCAAATAAAAACTATACAGCAGGAAATACAAGATATATTGTCTCTGATTTGGACCTAACAACTATTCAAATAAAAACTATACAGCAGGAAATGCAAGATATACTGTCTCTGGTCTGGACCTAACAACTGTTCAAATAAAAACTAGACAGCGGGAAATGCAAGATATATTGCCTCTGATCTGGACCTAACAAATATTCAAATAAAAACTAGACAGCGGGAAATGCAAGATATATTGTCTCTGGTCTGGACCTAACAACTGTATAAATAAAAACTCTACAGCGGGAAATGCAAGATATATTGTCTCTGGTCTGGACCTAATCATACAAGTTTGACGACAGTAAAACCTGGTTCTTCCTCTTCTATATCTTTTCTACCCAAACAGAATGAGACCATACAATCTACTATGCAAATAATTATAAACACTGTGGCCAAGCTTCTTCTCTCCAAAGTGAATGTTTCCGGTTTCTTATAACATGGCCAAGAATTATGACTGTCTCCTTCGATGTTTGTGATGCTGACTTCGGACACTCGCCTCTTTCAAAACATCCAGGTTACTTTTTTGTTTCTGGCTGTCCAGGGAATTTTAAGCATTTTTCTGCAAAACCACACCCCCAAAGGCTCATGCAATGGTTCGGCTTGTTAATTACCTGTCCAGGATTCACAGATATATATTGAAACTGTCTCTATATTGCATGTGAGAATTCTTATGCCCGGTACATCGGCATTCAAATGTATACATTAGTCTGCCAGACAAACTGCAAATCTCCCACTGCACCACCCTTTCAATATCCAAGGCACTGAGTACAGCCTGCTCCACGGTCCCCCAAAAACATGAGTAATGACTTTGGTCATATGTTTTTGTTATGCTGTCTATTTCACTTCCGGATCTCCTAAATACTGTGCACGCACAAACAGAAGCCAACAGCGTAAAATGGGCTTCTCGGAGACAGGCCATACCAGAAATGCTGACTGCATAAGGGTCAAAAACTATAATTTAAACACATAAATGAGGTCATCATCATAAACCACTTCTGCCGTTAAGCGTCATGGGGAATAATAATTTGCGATCCAGTGTACGCAGGGTGCCACTGGCTATTGTCATGCTGTGAAGTGTAGTGTCTTTAATGTTGTCGGTTTACATTTTCGCAGCCGTGCTCTTGCTCTTGTAGCTGATTTTCGGAGATATAGTGCTTGTGATGTTATCTGATCTTGTTGCATTCTAAAGAGATGGTCAAACCACTTGATCTGCTATTTCTCAATAAATCTAATACAAGGTGTTGTTTTCACAACTTGTCTGACAATATTATTATACACTCAATCTCGGATTGTAAGGTTAGCGGCTTTTCTCAGGCATCTCATCTCACAAGTAGTGATTTTGCGTACATGAGCAATAGACAGTCCATGTTTGGCACTGGTAGCTTAATGTTGGAATGAATATGCTGTTTATAATCTGCCTCTTTGCACTCATAGTTGTTTCGATGTCTTAATAATGGTGACAGTTGGTATATAAATGTACTTGCTTTCTGACATCTGGTTTCTATTTCTCTATCCACTCTACTGTTTTCCGTGACATACTTTCTAGATATTTAAACTCCCTAACTTGATCAGACCAGAACCATTTAGCTGTATGAGTAGTGAGGCAGGGGTTCTACTAACATGCATTGTTTCGGTTTTGTTTGCAATGATCTCCATGTTGTATTTACTGCTGACTGCGCTTAACCTGTTAATGTGGTCTTTCAGTCTTATCTTCTTCAGGGTAGAACCTGCACTGGTCGTCAGCAAATAGTAGTTAATTTAATGAAAGTGTGTCGATTACTTCATATGTGTGTATTTCCACATGATTATAATGATCTATGTTTCATGCCTTCAGGTACATTGGGCATATGGGAAGAGCACCCATATTTTTACAGATCAATCGGCTCTTGGTGGGTAATGTGGTCAGCATTACGCCGGCCATCTTTACTTCCCCAGGACGTACATCCTGCTACCCATTTTAGGCTGGATTACCTGTGAAGCCCCGTACCATGATAAAAATCCACACAGCCAGCAGTAGACTTCGATCCCGTTACGTTGGATCGCAAGTCTAAGCCATGGCCGCTTGCAGACGCCTAAGTTAAATAAAAGTGAGGAGAGGTAATCTGATAAATTATGGCTAGTTATCATTTAAGCCATTTGCATGAGACAAAATCATCATGAATTATTTTTAAGATGCAAAATTATCCGTTTCAACCATCGTCCTATCAACTGGACATATATTCAGCAAAATAGGTTTTTCCAAACATCACATGAAATGTCCTAATTAGAGCACTAGTAGTAACTTACCTTCTGCTGACACAACTTTATCCCCAGTTTTTCAGCACTTGTGACAACAGAACTAGCCTGAACAGCAGAACAACAAGGATTACTTTACAAGTTTTCTTTCAATTGTGACCGCTGACAAAACAGGCCATGCAAGTGTGACTTTAAATAACGACAGTTGACTTGTTATCCCGACAAATAAAAAATGATTCTTCGCGCCAAATCAGATAATGAATAGGAGTTCTGGAACAAGCGTGTACGCTGCTGTTTGTCACTCAGTTTTGCTGTTTGTCACACTCAGTTTTGCTGTTTGTCACACTCAGTTTTGCTGTTTGTCACACTCAGTTTTGCTGTTTGTCACACTCAGTTTTGCTGTTTGTCACACTCAGTTTTGCTGTTTGTCACACTCAGTTTTGCTGTTTGTCACACTCAGTTTTTGCTGTTTGTCACACTCAGTTTTGCTGTTTGTCACACTCAGTTTTGCTGTTTGTCACACTCAGTTTTTTGCTGTTTGTCACACTCAGTTTTGTTGTTTGTCACACTCAGTTTTGCTGTTTGTCACACTCAGTTTTGCTGTTTGTCCCACTCAGTTTTGACACTCAGTTTTGCTGTTTAATCAGTTTTTGCTTTTGTCACACTCATAACACTGTTTTGTGTTTGTCACACTCAGTTTTGCTGTTTGTCACACTCAGTTTTGCTGTTTGTCACACTCAGTTTTGCTGTTTATCACTCTTTGTGAGGGCGGTGTTTGCCCTTTTTCCCCATGAACTGTGTGTATAATGAGCTGCTTGTATAAATAAATGTGTGTGCATCATTAATTGTTTCATTATGTTTATCATGAGCTGTGGGTGTAAGTGTCTCATGAGATGTTTGCATCAATAAATGTGTGTTTATCATGAGCTGTGGGTGTCAGTCTCCCATGAGCTGTGTGTATACAAACTGTTTTTTTTTTGTTGTGTGAATCATAAGATGTGTAAATGTGTATCATTAAGATGCGTATCATCAGTTGTTGTAATTATGCGTGTCATGACATGTGTGTATACTGAGCTGTATTGTTATCTGTGTGTGTATCATAATCTGTGTGTATCATTATATGTACACATATCGTGAGCTGTGTGTATCACTGGTTATGTTTGTATCATTGTATGTGTGTGTATCATGCGTTATGTATATCATTATCTGTGTGTGCATCTTGATATGTGTATCATTATCTGCATGAGTAGCATGAACTGTTTGTATCATAAGCTATGTGTGGTTAGTCATTTGCATGCAACAACAACATACATTTCACTAACATCTGATCTACTGTGTTGAAAATTCCTTTAACTTCTTGCAGAAGAATTGATTAATGTATTCTTGAGTAAAGAATAATAGTGCAGTAGATTCCTGTTCAGGAAAAATGGCAGAATGAAGCACTGGTAGGTGATTCTACTAAGTTCGAGAGCAATTTCCTGGTGGCAAAAAAAAAGATGTCTTACCAGATGCAGTAAGTCTGTAGTAGTTACATAACACATCCTATTTTGTTACTTTCTTCCCTATTTGTGTATATGTGTAGGACTAATCGTGATTTTTTTTCCCACTCAAAAATAAAAAGTAACAAACCTTGTTTTTGGCACAAGCAATCTGAGCTAAAGCTTTCCCTCTGGATACCTGGAAGAAACAGAGACATACATTGCTGAGTTACTTTAGAACATCTGCAATTATACGAGTATTTATGACACTATATATCAAACGGATTTACTGTCAAATTGTTAATGAACTTAAAATTCGTAGAATATTGTAAATAAAAAAAAAAAAAAATTTCAGGTTGCAATCATCTTTCCAGTCATTTTAAACATGATGTAATCATCTTTTCAGTCATTTTAACATTCTGTAATCATCTTTCCAGTCATTTTAACATATTGTAATAATCTTTACAGTCATTTCAACATATAATAATCTTTCTGGTCATTTCAACATTTTGCAATCAGCTTTTCAGTCATTTCAACATTTAATAATCATCTTTCCAGTCATTTCAACATATAATAATCTTTCCAGTCATTTTAACATGTTGTAATTATCTTTCCAGTCATTTCAACATATAATAATCTTTCCAGTCAATTCAACATGTTGTAATCATCTTTCCAGTCATTTCAACATGTTGTAATCATCTCTCCAGTCATTTCAACATGTTGCAATCATCTTTCCAGTCCTTTCAACATGTTCCAGATTTTCCTTTTCTCATAGCAAGAAAAATATTTGATACTTCCGCCATAGAGGCTGTTCACTTTTAGATTTCTCGTAAGCATTTTAAACCAAAAAACATTGCACGCCTGGTTAGTTACCTTGACCACTTTTTAATACAAAAACGTGATCTGATTAATCACCATCATAGTTTTTTGCAGACAATAAAAGATGAATCATTTGTGTACTTGCCACAACCTTCACTTCACTGGCACAGGGAGATGTCAGTACATGATCTGATTCATTCTATGGGAAGACGAGATGGTGAGGTGAGAAACATGATCGCTATGGCAGTCGACATGGTAACTGATGATGATAATGAATCTGGTCTTTCTTTTGTACATGCATATAATAATACTATACAAGGCATATCCAACAAAAGGAGAGGCACGTAGAGCAAGATGTAGACCAAGAACAAAACGGAAAAATATCAGAGAAACTCTACAGCACTATGATGTGTCTATGGTCAACGCAGCCAGAATAGCACGAAGCAGGACCTTATATAAGAGGAAGTAGAGAAGAAGAAGATATAGTAATACAAGAATGTCTTTGCACTGGAACAATCAGCAGAGGACTGACATTGGAGAACTGAGCACACAAAGGAATGCCCAATGTGCAGTAATGTCGACTGTGAAAACATAACAACCAAACAATTACAACGACATCAACAACAGTTCAGTCTGCTTGACGGACTTACTACCACTGTCTTGGCTTCTGGTGGGACCGCTGGAGAGGCAATACTGTTGAAAGGGCTTGGAACAAAAGATGGACTCTGTGGGTTTTCCTCGCGACTGACTTTCTCATCAGGTTTTGAAGGCCCGGAACTTGATATCACATAGTTCACCTCAACACTCAAAAATTTCTCCACTCTCTGAAAGTACAATTATAAGACCTCAATAAATAAATTCTTCATTTGTTGTCACAATTATCAGATTGTAGTTCAATGTTGTGGATTTCAGAATTTGTCTTGAGCTTCACAGATGACTTGAGTGATAGATTTACAGGATTCAAATACATTGTCTATCCATGTTTTCTTTGGTCTTGCTCGTGCCCTCCATCCAGGTGTTAGTAGAAGGTCTTCTTCTTCACATTCACCAGCCATACTTAGATAAAAAGATCTGGTTATTTGTCCACCTCCAGACTTAAAGACTTGAATCAGAACCTGATTTTGTGTGCACACCTGTTTTACAGATCTGATGTTTTTGTATGCATGCTTCTGGTTTCTTGCCTCACAGGCAGATACAACACTCACACTCTGAAGTCAGAGTGTATCTGCACGACAGGAAAGAAACCAGCAGCCTGCATACAAATAAGTCAGCTCTGTAAAACAATTATGCATACAAAACCCAAGTTCTAGAACAAGTTCAGGTTTTGTTTGTGATATTGTGAAGCTCGCTGATATACTTTTCATTTTGTTTTATTTCTTTTCCTAGAGCCAGATCTAAGTCTGGAATTGGATGAACAACAAGAACTGTCTAATGGAGCTTTCAGACGGTGAACGCTAAGGAAGGAAGGATAACCCATATTGGCCCAGTGGTAGTTTATCTGATACAGTCACTCAGTTGGGCAGGGAAAGAATGAAATAAATGCTTGAACCTGCTGCCTAGCAGGTCTCAAAAATAGAAGCGACTCCAGTGAAGCCGATAACAAAATATAATTAAGTACAACATAAGATATGACCACTGGCATATGTGGTTTAGCTGTTGTAAACAAGCTTTGTAATTCAAAAATACTGTTTGATTTTGGCTGCAGACGATTTGGATGCAAACCGCTTTGCAGCAATTTTGACACTGGTATGGAGCACAGTTTGCTTAGAAAAACTACAACAGCTAGAAAAAAATGGAGCACAGACAGTTCCGAAACAATGTACTACTGAACGTAAAACTGGTCTGTAAAATTTTCAAACAGCTAACAAATGCTTGAGCTGGTTCTGCAACATCCTTTAATGGAGACTCTACTCAATGTGGGTGTTCTAAATCACATCACAACTTAATGCCTGTGTTCTAAATCACATCACAACTTAATGCCTGTGTTCTAAATCACATCACAACTTAATGCCTGTGTCCTAAATCACATCACAACTTAATGCCTGTGTTCTAAATCCCATCACAACTCAATGCCTGTGTTCTAAATCACATCACAACTTAATGCCTGTGTTCTAAATCCCATCACAACTTAATGCCTGTGTCCTAAATCACATCACAACTTATTGCCTGTGTTCTAAATCACATCACAACTTAATGCCTGTGTCCTAAATCATATCACAACTTAATGCCTGTGTTCTAAATCCCATAACAACTTAATGCCTGTGTCCTAATTCACATCACAACTTAATGCCTGTGTTCTAAATCACATCACAACTTAATGTGTGTGTTCTAAATCACATCACAACTTAATGCCTGTGTCCTAAATCAGATCACAACTTAATGCCTGTGTCCTAAATCATATCACAACTTAATGCCTGTGTCCTAAATCACATCACAACTTAATGCCTCTGTCCTAAATCATATCACAACTTAATGCCTGTGTCCTAAATCACATCACAACTTAATGCCTGTGTTCTAAATCACATCACAACTTAATGCCTGTGTTCTAAATCACATCACAACTTAATGCTTGTGTTCTAAATCACATCACAACTTAATGCCTGTGTTCTAAATCACATCACAACTTAATGCCTGTGTTCTAAATCACATCACAACTTAATGCCTGTGTTCTAAATCACATCACAACTTAATGCCTGTGTCCTAAATGATATCACAACTCAATGCTTGTGTTCTAAATCAAATCACATAAAAACATAACACATAAAGCTACACTCACGGCCCCCAATTTTTTCAGCTGTTCCTCCATAAAATCTGCCTGCCTGCTGTTTTTGATATCCATGTAAACTGCCTTATTCAGCAATGGCAACTGCTGCTTTGGTGCCCCAAACTCCAGTCGTCTCCTGCCTTTAGGAGGAGCTTCTGTGAAAATAAAAATATTTAAATTATTAAGTGTTAATTTTTTTCCATTTGCTGACACGTTTATTAACTGTTTCAGTCCCAGGGTGTTTAGCATCAGAGGTCCAAGGGGTGGTCCAGAAACACAAAATTGGCACATCTTGCGTTCACATGGCTTCTAGGTAAGAATTCATGAACGTATGAAGCATTCCTTGGGACTTGAAGAGTTATTCAGATGCACAAGTGAAGCACACAAAAGATAATGATGAAGAGCTAACATTAATGAAACATCAACTCCATGCACACACTGTAAAGCAAACAGTAAAGCACCGTTTTTATCTGATCTATATTTGTAAAGACAAATCTGTGTACATTGTGTGATATGATCATCACAATGTCAGCCACTTTTTCTTCCCAGGACATTACCTGGTACCAATTTTAGGATGGAAGCCAAAGTCGTTTCTGAAGCAAGAAAAAATCAGGTTCTGCGAAGGCCTGAACCTTAGGCACTAAGAGCCTGCTTGTAAATATCCCTAGTATGATCACATATGACTGCTTTCTCCGGTAACACCCTTGGCTAGTTAACTCAAAGGTAAGGAGTACTACAAACAAACAAAGGGGGGGGAGGGGGGGGGAGATTGATGATCACTCAACTGGACATTATCTGGTGTGGGTTCAGGGCACCATTTTGGAATTTTTAAAACACCCCTCCCCCATACAAGGCAACTAATTAGGATTGCTGAAATCAGATGTGAACAGCGCAGATATCACATGCTGGCTGTAAACCACAACACACAGTTTCAAATGCTCTTGTGAGAGTGAATCAGAAGAGGACTCTTGCAACTTTTAAAACTGATTAACCTGGGCTTTAGGAAGTCAGCAGTTAATGGTGAGCAACCAGAACTATTCAGAAAGCAATAGCAGATTAAGATAACAGGTCAGAAAAAAATGAGTGAATGAATGGGGAACACTGACATTGTATGAGTTCATTGTAACGGTGGGAAAGTTGGAGCGAAAGATGTATTACAGAAGTTAAATGTAAAATAGATCAAGTGAAGCCAGCATTTTACCAAACGAAAAATATACTATGCATTTTTTTTTTAATTTTTGAAGCTGCGGAGATGAAGTTTTATAGAGACGAATGATAATCACACAGGACTAGCTAACACAGGAACTGACTGCCCATTTCAGTAAAAGGCAGTCTATATTCTTTGTTCATGTCACGAGAAGGAGAAAGCTATGGTATATGGTGACAGTTGGAAAACTGGAGTGGAGGAGAGGCAGAGGGAGACCTGTAGAGAAGATGCTGGACAGTCTGACATCGAGGCATGAAAGATCATCATGTGTCGGAACTGATTAAAGTAGATGCGACTAAAGGTTGTGGATAGACATTTCTACCAATGCCCCACGGCATAGCCTTTAAGAAAAAAAGGAAGACACATGATGAGAGTTACATTCTCCATTAAATATGAACGGGTGTAATAAAAATAACATGTTATACTGATAACAGCGTTCCCCCCCCCCCCCCCTTCCCCAACTTGAATTACACATTATTTAGTAGTTGAGTTGAGTCAATATCTGACATCAGAGCACACAGGGCATTCCCATGTGTGCTCCATCCTCATCTTCAGCAGCCAGAGCAGTGTTCCAATACTGATGGTACCAGTCACAATATGGTTTTATGTTCGTCTTGCTTTTCCTCTGAGTGTAATGAGCCAGCCAGATCCTCAGCTTACACCCAGGTGCCTCATTCTCTCCAGGCCGTAATAATCCTGTTTTTTCTACTGATTCCGTTGCTTGTTCCCAAAGGGCCTTGACCATATCTGTCTTGCCATGTATCAATTCACCACCTAGTGGTGCAGATGCAGCCAATCTGTCTGCCTGTTCATTACCCACCATGCTAGCATTGCCTGGAGGTTTTTAGTCACCATCGGGTGGCCCAAAAATCCTTATGGTTAATCCCTGCTGTGCCATTCTCTGCAGATCATTATGATCTATTCACACTATTATAGGAGCTTTTCCAAACACACAGTACTTACTTCCTTTTTCTTTAGTATGTTTCATATTTGTTGGTGCGTATCGTGCCTAATAAAGAACAAGATGTAAATCAATTAAGAAGGTGCTGCTTGTGTTGCCTCTGTAGGTTCTGGCTTGACACAGCGTACTGAAGCTTCATCGCACTTAATCCACAGCAGGCAACAGATTCTAGTTGAAGTCTTAGCTAGATCTGACAACATAATGAAAAAGACAACAATAAAAACAACGAAAAATGTATTATTTTGAACAAAACAGTAGGTGAATGTGAAATCTACATCACAGCACTCTGTACATTTCCATAAGTGCTTCATCCCCATTCCTCAGACAGCAAGCACAGAGCTCCAATTCCAATAGTACTGTCCGTTTTGCCTTTCCCTGGAGTGTTGAGCATCTGCCAAATCCCCTGGTTACTCCTCGCAGGATCATTCTCAATGATGATCTTTATGTGCCTCTGCACTGTCCTCGTAATCTCTAAGGACCTTTACAACACCTAGCTTGTCAGGAATTAATTCATCACAAAGTGGTGTGGAACCAGCCAGCCTATCTAAAGGACACTAAACACCCAGGACATTTAAAATGATGCTTGTGACTCTGCATGAAGTATACTTGTCTCCACCTTTCTCAACATGCTCTGTGTGTCAAGTTACAACTACAGCATGTGTGCACAGTTGGCTCTCAAACCAGCAGAAGTTTGCAGTGACTGTCTCCACCTCCAAAGATCAAGCTGTAATGAGGAAAGATTTTTCACAACTGCCCTAGGTTCCCAGCTTGATCCAGCCTAAAATGGGTACCATGTAATATCCTGCAAGCAAAAAGGGTGTGGCATAATGTTAACCATTTCACCCAATGAGTACTGAATGGTTTATAGAAATGTCACATCACCAACTAATGTACCAAACACTGGACACAATCAGTAGTCACAAAGCATTTTAACTGTAGCTGAGACACTGACTGTGATCTGGATGCTTCTCAGGTTCGAAGACTACTTGAGTACTATTTAAGTTTAGAGAAATAGTTGGTCCTATGAGAGCCAAAGTAGCCTAGTGTTTAGTACACTGTTAAAACAATGGCTTGGATTCTTCTTTATCTTTTGGTTTCTTTCTTCAAAGAGCAGTTGGCACGCTGTATTGTGTCGTGCTCAAATATGTGCAAATTTTGATCCAACACATTCGATTTCAGCAAACCCTTTGTCATCTTTCACCATATGCTTGTCAAGGAGCAGCGGGTATTCTGTTTTTCGTCAAAACTGAGGCCATGGAACCTATATGGGAAGTGGTCTTGCTTTATTTACTAGCAGTAGCAGCATTTTTTTTAAGACATTAAGTTCTGGAGTCAACTCAGCCTCACAAACACTGGTACCAGATAGTTATCAAAATTGTCATTGAACTGCCTGAAGGAGTGACAAGGAAGAAAATAGGCAACCCCACTCCTTTTTCTGCTCTTAATATTATGTATAGGGGCCCCATTGTAAGGGAAAACAAGAATAGACCCACTGCCTGCCCAGAAGTATGTCGTAAGAGTCAACTAACAGGGAGCTTCCTTTGAAGTCAGAGTGCATGTGCCTGAGAGGCAAGGAACCAACTGTCTGATGGAAACGAGTCAGACCTGTGAAATGAAAGTGTACGCAGCACTCAGTTTCTGGAACAGGACTGGAGCCCACAAGTGGACAAATGGCCAGAACTTTCTGCCGCAGTTTACAGCCGATAAACGCCAAGAAGAATATTATCTACACTGATTTATTAACATAACATATTTCTAGATGGAACAGAATTGTGGGAGAGGTGATTGTTTGAAAGGGCCGAATCTAAGATGGGCTTGCATGCTCTATTTGACCCTTTAAAAAAAAAATTATGTTCATTCCTTCATTCTCTAGTTCTGTTCTGCCTTTCATCTTCAGGTTCAAAAAAAATACTTTTTTCTTTTGTCTTTTTCTTGTTAATGTCCACATTGGGCACTGTCAAGAAAATGTTGGTAAAAATACTGTATTGAAAAGTGCTTTGCTGATGTCAGTTGTTACATGTTCTGCAACATTGGTGATATATTTCCAGTGATTTTGTTTGCTTTATTACATATTTGTTCTACTTCTTTTCCATTGGATATCATATTAAGCTCCTAGTTACTTGTCTTCTGTATGCTTGAGTTGGTTTTCTATACATATCTGGATTGATTTATTTTTTTCCCTGCAATGATTTTCTGTTCTTTCAATTTTACTATTCATGTCTTGTGCTTGTGCTGCTATGCTGAGAATATTCAGACATCTCTGCATCTTTTCCTCTGTAGCTGCCAAGAGTGCTACCCCACATGTGTTAAGGCACAACATTTCACACCCTATGGGTGTAACTGCTATAAGATTACTTGAATATGGAACAGTGAGAAAGTTATTTTTTATACATATATGGGTGTATGTCACGAGTGGTGTTTAGGCTGGTGCCATTCAGAGCATGTTCCATTCACCAGTGGGCACTACAAAGAGACTGATCCAGACATACCAAGTAACAAAATAAGTAAGAAATGCCTTTGACACATCTGAACAGAAGAAAGAATCAAGAGTTCACTATACTATATCAGGGCAAACTGGCTTTTGTGACAATCAATGCACATTGGATATGAGACAGAATACATGAGCATGCATTTAGGTGGGTGGGATGCTTGATTTCAATCAATCCCGCATGAACCAGATGCCTATTTTATATTATATTATTTTTGACTATTTTATTTATTATACAGTTGATTAAATAATTTCTGGACAGGAACAAAGTACTGTTCTTTGTTAAGTTTTCAGTATTAAAATTTCCTAACGACATATTATGTTAGCATGTCATTACATCTTTATCGCCTCTTTTCATCATCATATTTATGTTGCTGTTGATATTTATCCACTAGATACGCTCACAATCAAAATTAATATTGGCATAATAATTTGATACAGTTTCCTTCTGTTTCTTTTGTCAGTTTGCAATTTGCATTAAACATTTTTGTAACAATTTAAACAAAAACAAACAAAAAAATTAAAATTTTGCGAATCTTGATCACTGATCTTCTCTGATTAGAGAATAATCAAATTAAGAAAGGAATAACAATAATATCTTAGACTAACTGCACTTTTGGACTCAGCAATAAGTAAGTGAGATTATTTCAATGAGTATTCCACAATGTTACCTGTTTCCTGCTAAGTGAAAGTGTATTGTGTGTGTGAAGAGCAGAAAAAGTAAAAAGTCCATATTAATATATTATATTAGTATTTGTTAAAATAGTTAAATAAACAATGGAAATGTATTATTAGTTGTTTGTTATTCTTACATGCTTTACTTTACATGTTAACTCAAAAGATTACAGGCTTTATGTAATTTATATTAATTATATTATTTATTATATGCAAGAGACAGTCATTTAAATATTTAATTTTTAAATAAATTATAATATATAATAATGCGTACCAACAAAAACTAATTATAATTATTAGGTTCATTTAATTTCAATTGACTCACTCCAAACGTAAACTAAAAAGAAAACATCGTTTTACTTTAGTTTTCATTGATTTAATTTAATACAACTTTTAAAATCAAGAGTTGTAATAATATCTGCAGCAATGTCTATATTTTAGCATACATACAAAACGACTAGGGGCAACAATGTATCGCGCAGTGTACTAAAAGAATTTCATGTGCATCACAATCACTATCAGAATGAGATATCCATTTTATCATGCATTGTGACAATTCTCTGCAGACTGCAGCTGACTAGTCGGACGAAAGCTTAGAAATTGTTACCGAAAGTCACCGACTAAAGAATTAAATCCTAAAACATTTTGCTGGGAAAAACAAACAAGTCAAATATATACAAAAAATAACAAGCGTCTATGTCAGAATGAGAATACTTGCGATCAAACAGTGGGAAAACATTGATCAGAAACGGGTAAAAGTTACCCACCTCCTCCATCTGTTGTTTCGTTTTCTCGCGCTGAAATCTGCTGCCAGGTGCTCGTTCACATCAGTGGCCAACTTGTGGATGGATTCAGAGGTGGCACGTAATAAATAATAAGAATGAAAAAGATTAGTAATATTAAGTTATTATGTGTTTATTTCTCCCAGGCGAACCCGGTCTTGAATAGTTACCAGGTGAAGTCCGGGAAGTAAAGTCGGTGGGTGTAATGCTGATCCCATCACTCACCAAATACCTATTGGTCTATAAAATATAGATCTAGCCCTATATGCCCAATACGCTTTAAAGTGTGAAAAAATGTTCTTTGCTTTGCTGTGTGTTTGTTTATATTTGTGTAATGGTGATGAGTTATGAAAAGCAGCTTACTTTAGAAAAAATATTACAAATAAACATTTGCATTAATTGGATGATCGAGATATTGTCATTATGATTGACTGACTGGTCAAGGCCGTCTTCAATATATCTTCCCTTCTGCAGATAGCAGTACCTGATCAGACACCAAGACAAGTTATAGCGATCACATAAGGTGTAGAGATGACAGTTTTCCAGAATACTCAATCGTTGGACGACCAGCTACTGTTCTGCACTATTTTTCCAAGATACAAGATTGCTGTATAGTAGCATAGAAAAAAAAGTTGAAGCAAAGAAAAAAATCTAACAGACGTCGAGCCTCGCATAAAGTAGATGACCAGAAAATAGGAAAACAAATCACCAATACCACCAACACGAGAGGAACCAAGTCTGCAACAATGAAGGATACTAACAATACCGGAGAAAAGTAGAAACGACCTAAAATACATCCGCAGCAAATGAACGGATCGAGGCGTTAGTAATAAAAGGTAGTCTAGTGAAGCATGTCAGCCAAGCGGAAGTCACTACAACGGAAAATAGCCATCCAGATGACCAAAAACCTGCAAACCCAATACAGATTAAATCACGCTGAGTTCACTAGCTAACGACACGGCCAGCTCCAGATTTATACAGCCGGACGTGGTTAACGACACCGAATTCCCGGCAACGATGATGATAAGACAGACCAGCGTGGGACAAGCGTCAGTTACTGCCCTAACTACGCTGGCAATACGAATAATTGCTGTGCAAGCAAGATATGACCAAGTTAATGAAAACTAGGGACGGAATGGTCGCCACACTCAACAAGACGGCAAAAACAAGTGAGCTAATCCACGACATAAAGGAAAACAACAAGAAAGAGTTACAACTGCCTAACGAGATGGTGGTGATCGCTTCCATGTTTCATAATTTCCCACGTTCGGTTGTGAAACGCATAAAGTTGCAGTCAACCGGCCAGGAAATACAACATCAGCAAAAGAACGAATATACAGCACTAAAAATCATCTAGGTTGAAAGACTCGGTTCAAGACACAACCCAACGACCGTAGCTGTGGTGACCACGGAAGGGGATGAAATACAGACGGTATTATGATAGACCAGATAATACAGAGACCTGTATTAGGAAATACCACTGGTATTGCAGTGTACCAAATGTCAGAAGGCGGGGCATTCCAGATCAACTTGTCTAAACAAACAATACATTTGTAGAGCCTCATCTTTTTAAAGAATGTCTACTTACCCTGAAGGATGAAGACTTCCGAAAGCTTAATTCAAATAGGAAGTGTGCCAACTGCTCCAGCCCGCATGGGGCCAGATATCTGGGCTGCCAATACCTACAAAAGTGTAGGCAGACGAAGAAAACAGCCATCAATGAGAATATACCCTATGCTCAAAAGAGACACGAAGCACAAAAGAACATTCCATCCATGGATGCAGCACAACTTCAAGTCCAGATTAGGATCCTGGAAAGTAAAATAACCCCCCCCCCCCCCCCTCACCGCCCTTTGCCCCGAGAAGACAAAGAAGCAATGGACATGCAGCATGCACAGATATGCAAAGAGAGGAAAGAAATCCATAAAGACCACGCTAGAAGTTCAAAGTCAAATATAGCAAAAGAGGTAGCTTCGTTGGAAGATTTTAAATCAAATATAGTGGCTATTCCCAATGACATAAAGAATCAACGAAGAGTCTACAAAATCGTGGATATGGGACCTCCCAAACCGGACAGAAAAACAAGAGAAACTCAAAGCCAAGAACCAGGTGAGTCAGAGTAGTTGTACCAAAGAAAACCACGAAAGAGTTGGAGAAACGATCCAGACAAGCTTGAGATACATGGCACAAAGAGCGACAACTAGCAGCGTCAAGATTACATAAAACGGCGATTATTCAAAAGGAAGTACACAAGAATACACCTGGTCCAGAAGAAAACATCCAAACAAGCGACACAATGACAGCATAGAACATCGCGAATGGCGATATGGACAAAGTCGACATACCGACAACGTTGACGAAGCCTAGTCAAGATTGTATAATCAACTGAGGACCTAATGGCAGAACAACCACCATGATGGCTACTAAAACGACTCGAAGAACTGATACGGCAATATCACAATGAATAGCTTAGGAGACAGCCCGATCAATGGCAGTAACACAACCAACTGATGTCACAATAGGAACACATCACACAATAAGATCCAAGCCTGCACAATGAGACGGACACGACCTAGCCGGCCTGATGGACAAGCACAATATAAAATACTAGCATCAAATGCTACGCAATGAAATAGCAACACAATTTGTTGCCATAATTATAACCGATGTTGATTAAGATGAAGCTAGCTCCTTAGTCAGAGGCTGGACATGGCTAATTCAGATCGAACGATTGTACGCACTGGTGCATCCGTGGGTGTAGGAAGGAACAATCGGGGGTGTGGGCCGCCCTGGGTGTCACCACTGGGGATGAAGGGTTGACAAAATGGCAAAAAAATGTGTCCTAAATGTTAAAAAAATTGAGCGTGAGTAAGTCTCTCTCTCTCTCTCTCTCTCTCTCTCTCTCTCTCTCTCTCTCTCTCTCTCTCTCTCTCTCTCTCTCTCTCTCTCTCTCTCTCTCTGTGTGTGTGTGTTTTGATGACAGGAAATGTACAGCACCGGGTACCACATTACCTTTCTATGCCAATAGGTGCACCACATCATGTGGTTCACCGCATCTGCATCCCGTTGGAAAGATAACAGACTAAGGAATTTGCCTTTTACCTGACTGTGGCTGGAGTCTCTGGGTCGGTCGGAGCTGACACATGTCAGTTTCATATTCGCGCTAGGTATACATGCGTGCTAGGAAATGAGCAAGCTGATAGGCTCGCAGGTAAATCTACTGTAGAGGACGGAGGTACTATAGACCAGGCTGGTATACTGAAGGCTCCACGAGCAGTATGATGTTTGTGCGAACCAAGTGACGACTGCGAATTTGTAACCATGACCCGATTACAAGAACAGCATGTTGAAAGGGGTGTGGCGAGACGAGAGCATTATAGAGGAAGCCATACAAAATAAGAAACCAATATTCTACGTAACACTTTTAACTTCACGGTGTCCTGTTCATCCAGCTACATGTAATATAGTGGATTGCAGGTTTACTATTTTTAGTCTTTTTTTATTTTTTGACAATATATAGCCGTTGCATTTTTCTGCATATGTAGGAGTATCACTGAAAGGTCATAGCTATTTTATCGATTACCTGATATAATACTGCTTAATAAAATCTTCAGTGTTTAGTGGATGCAGTGACAGTCCACGGTGAGAAACTATGATTGGAATTAAATTGAAAAAAAAAAAAAAACGAAAACTATGGTCATCACAAAGAAGAAAGAGATACTAAAGTGTGAATTACATGCAGACGGCAAAATTCTGAAGCAAGTTAATAGAAACAACTATTTAGGAACAGTCATAACATCTGATACAAGATGTGTTGCAGAAGTTAGAACAAGAATCGCTATGGTAAAAGTGGCCTTCAGTAAGTTGCAAAAGATTCTCACTAACAAAAAGAGGGCAATTTGCAGGAGTGTTAAAGTGCTATGTAAAACCTCTGTTGTTTTATGATTACGAAACATGGACAATTAGCAAACAAGCTGAAAAAAATTTTTACTAGCGATAGAGGTGTGGTTTTTGAGAAGAATGCAAAGAATATCACAAAAGGAAAGACAAAGCATTGAAACGGTCCTCGTCGAGAAAGATACAAGTCGTAAATTTATAAGAACCACTATACGTAGACAGTCAATGTTTGTCGTATATCTGCTGAGAAAGAATCGACTCGAGAACATCCTATGACATAATGTAACATAACCCTTGACCCGTTAGGATCGTGGAGGTGAACTGATGGAATCACTAACACACAAAAACCCGTCATCTTTCTCTGTCTTCCGCATGTTGAACAAATATATGATAACTTAGTCCTGTCCATTTCTTGATGTTTTTATTACAGGTTCAACTTTGCCTTTCTCTTCTTCGACCACCCCACCCCTCCCTATTGTTCCTTGAAGTATTTGCAATTTAATCATGTCTCACCACGTACCCGAACCAAGCTAGATTGCGACGTTTCACCACAGTCAAGAGAGGCTCTTGATGTCCCGCATTTTTATTTTGTTTCTGGCATATTTATTAGTTTTATGTTCTAATTAACTGATTCGTAAAAGTAAAACTCGTCAATAACAGTTATACTCGAAAGCCTGCATCTTCATTTTCATTTTCATAGATCTTGCTGCTCTCTGCATTAGTTTCCATGTCATATATACCACAGACTGTTTCTAATTATATAGTACGACTTGGAACCAGACATCATAATGTTATCTGCGAAAGGTAAATTACTCAGTTGTCTTCTGCAAATAGATGTTTCATGATTTTCGAGTGTTACTCTCATGATGTGTTTCAAATACACATTGAAAAGGACAGGGCATAGTATGCAACCCTGTCCAACTCCCACACTGGTTATTAAGTTGATAACAACTGACAAGACTGATGGAAAGAGAGAAAAAGTTAAATACTTGGATGGTCTTGTCAAATGAATGAAGAGAGACAAAAACATTGAACTGATCCGGAATTCTGGTGATCGTGTGCGATGACAGCCTACGCTGACTATCACGGCACAGGATGACAATGTTCAATCAGTTGATGTTGTATCCGCCAAGATAGCTGTGTTTATAAATTCTGAATTTGTTTTTACCGAAACGACATATTCCAGCGTCCATAACGACGAATCGGATCATGCAAGCAGAAAATGTCAACTTAATTGTACGTTTATTGCCATGTTAGCTTATCTGTTATAATAATCACAAGGGTACTACATTTGTACAATAGTTTTTCATAAAGGCTTCCTGATATGTTTTTCTGACAGAAAGTTCGAAGAGAAAGATTATTCACCGCCTCCTAACAAGTTAACATCTCATTTATTCGAAGATCTTGATTGATTGATTGGCACCTTTTTCTGTCTTTCCAGACGAAAGTGTTATATTGTGCTATGAGGAGGTATGAGACTCACAGCCCATGGCGATGGCGAGAGTGACTAGCAAGACCCACCCGTGTCAAGAAAAGTCTTCTACGGCTCTCCTTGCAATAACGGTCGCTAGTTGGACGGCGACGGCCGCTTAGTCGTAGTGTAGTTCAGTCCCCTGGCTGCAGTGCAATTACGGAGTGGAAAAGAGGGAACGACACAAATGACATAATTAGGGGTAGGGGTAGGGTTAGGTTGTGGGTTTGGGTTAGGCTAATGTGAGTCGCAGTGCGTAGTGGGGAGGAAATCGTTTTTCGACCCATGTGCGACGTGGAAAAGAATAGATTTAGATCCATTGTTTAAGTCTTGATTTCGTGCCGTGTCCACATCCGTAAATATTTTAGGGGAGTGCAAAACAGACATTCTAGTTATATTGTTTCTCAGGCCTTCTCAACCTGATCCAATCCAATATTAGGGCGCAGATATCGCAGCCTAGCTGTAAACCACAACACAACGTGAGAACCATTCTTTCAAAGGCGAACGAAAAGAACGAAGTCACCTCATTATCATTGGTCCAGCCTTGTTTTAGGCAGCCTTGTAAACCACAACACAACGTGCCAAAAGGGTTAAAAAATCCTCTTGTGGCCTTGAATAGGATTTTTTAACGGTTGAATTTTGGGACCGGTATTCGGAAGAGTGCCATGTGAGTCACAGTGCGTGGTCTAGACACCATGTTGAACTCACTGTGTTTTGTGATTCGTGCCGTGTCCACTCCGTAAATTCAAGTGCAAAGACATTCTAGTTATATTGTTCTCAGGCCTTCTCAACCTGTTCCAATCCAATATTAGTCTTTTCTTCACCTCTTGGTCCACCTTGTTTAGTTCTTTCCCAAAGCTCAAAATCAGTGATTCTATCTAACCATTTAATTGCACAGGGACCAGTTAATGAATGTCTATAGTTGATTAGTAATTGTTTAAGCTGTTCTTATGTTTATGCTCCATACAGCAGTACTGCTTTAACATGAGAATTAACAATTTTAAGTTTAGTATTAGTTTTTATTTAGTTTGACCTCCACAAATTTCCCAGTGGTATGAAAGCATCTCTTGCCTGTTATATTCATTTTTTTAATATCTCTTTAAGTTCTGCCATTTTTATCTATATTACTGCTCAAATAGGTTTATGACTCCACATCTTGTGGTGAGTACAACACTTTTTTCTGGAAAAAAATCCTTGTTTAGAAGTAATGATTTTTATCCCTTTTGGTACTGAGTACGAAAACTTCTGGGACTGAAAAAGTTGTGGGTATATATATATATATATATATATATATATATATATATATATATATATATATATATATATATATATATATATATATATATTTTGGGTTCACATTGATTAGTGTCTAAAGAAGTAGAAGAACAAGAGGACCAGTAGTGGGGAGGAGATGGTTATTAAAAATAAGACTAGACCATTCTAACACTGCTTTGATACAGAAATTCATAATATAGATACTTCCCCGGGTAGGTTCCAGGGCCCCATTGTGGGGAAAATAAGAATAGACTGATTGCCTCCCCAAACAAGCATGTTGTAAGAGTCGACTGACTGGGGACTTCCTTCGATATCAGAGTGCATCTGCCTGAGAGGCAAGGAATCTACAGTCTGCATACAGATAAGTCAGATGTATACACAACACTCAGGTTCTGGAACAAGATTAAAGGCCGGGGGTGGATGAATATCCAGAACTTTTAACCGGAGTTTACAGCCGAAGAACATGAAAAAGAAGAAGAAGAAGAAGATAATGTAGATACTAAGTTTACTCTGAGCTGAAGGAGAATAATATATGAAAGAAGGAATTGCCATCCCACCTCATAATATAATAAATATTTTTATTAGTAAAATGTTTAATTAAAGATTAAAAGTGAGAGGAATGAGTTCATTGCACTGGGGTTTATCCTATATATCCCACATATTTTTCAACAGAATGGCTCGCAGACTGCTGAGAGCAATGCACAAAGCATGAACTCTGGAGCTCAGTTAATGAACCTCAGAGATCTCCATAAACAAATTGCACTCACAAACCAAACAATGCAGCTCTGAAATTAACCCACAGTTTTCAGAGCGTGGGACAAACGACTTGACCACTTCACCATGAAATCTGAGCATCTGACACTCCTGTACCAGTTAATACTAACAGCTTATGTTTATCTGATTCGTTATGTTTGGTTTTTAATTTTATTTGCAGATCTTCTGCAGAGAAGGTAAGTTGACATCACACAACCTGACAAGTCTTAATGGAGGAAGATGCCAACAAAGCAGCAGAAGAAAAATTGATGCAATTATGGGAACTGGACACATTTTTAGATAGAGTTATAAATGAAAATTGTAAAGTGATTAATCTCAGTCACAGAGGGCTGACGATTGTGACCAGACGACTAGAAGATGCAAAGGCAGCCCAGACTCTACTGTTGAATAATAACAAGCTTCTGATGCCTCCTGGAGAACTGTGCTCACTGAAAGATTTGACAGAACTCATCCTTGACAACAACATGCTTACAATGTTGCCATCAGGTAACAGCCTCTCTGTTGCTTTTGAGTTAAGCCTTTTGCACAGTCTAAGTATATCGTTTGCATTCCCAAAAAGGTACATGTATGCTATACAGTGGAACCTCGTTAACATGAACTCACTTAAGACAAATACATAGCTTCTTCTGAGGGCTTATCAGCTGTAAACTCCAGTTGAAAGTTCTGGTTGTTCTCTCACTTCTGGTCCTTTGGCATTTTCCAGAACTTGAGTTCTACACGCATTCACTTTTGCAGATCTGGCTTATTTGTAAGCAGCCTATTGGTTCTCACATCTCCTTCAACCTCACATCTCTTTCACTTCAACTCTTTCAACCCCCACTTCTACACTTAACAGCAAAAAATGGGTTGGAGAAAAACTAATTCATATAGAACTAAATAACAGAATGGTTAGTTAGTTGACAGATGAGGATCTGCATGAGGTTTAAAATAAGTTTGAAAGATGAGAGTAATAATTACACATATTTCTGCATTGTATTGTATTTATTTGTTTGCTTCATGATTTAACATGAATGTTTGCTTTATCTTTCTCAGGCATAGGTAGTCTTTCCAAGTTACGAATACTTTCAGTTTCTCACAATCCACTTGTTGCATTACCGGATGACCTAACAAATCTTTCTTCACTACAACATTTGTGGCTTATCAATTGCCAGCTTGGCTCTCTGCCTCAAAATCTTTGCAGACTAAGACATCTTAGGAAATTAGGACTCAGTCAAAATGAGCTTCATATTATTCCTGAAGATTTGTGTAATCTCGGATGCTTAAAATGGCTTAGTTTGGATTCCAATGCCATGAAAGAGCTGCCATCAACATTTGGCAGACTACATGAGCTTGTTTATTTGAGTCTGAATAACAACTGCTTTAAAGAAGAGCCAATAATTGTGAAAGATCTACCAAATCTGGTTACACTGCATATGCGGAAGAATCGTATTAGCAGCCTACCAGGTGAAACAATAGCTGCCTTAAGTTTCCTAGCTTGTTTAGACATCAGGGAGAATGGTGTTCTTGAAAGGCCACCCGAATGGAAGGTAATATATAGAAATTTAGTTGCTTAACATAAATTTGTTGATGGTTATTTGAATATCACAGTTCTTCTTTATGAAGCGGAATGCTGGAGAATGACTAAAAAGGATGCACACAAGCTGTCCACCTTCAACCACACATGTCTACGTAGAATTATCAATATTTTCTGGCCAGATACAATCTCAAACAACAAACTACTTCAAGCCACAAACCAAGAAACTTTAGACAGTATGATTACCAAGAGAAGATGGAAATGGCTTAGCCACTTTATGAGAATGACTTCTGATATACCTGCCAAAACAGCTCTCACATGGACACCAGAGAGAAAGAGAAAACAGGGGCGCCCAAAAACAACATGTCTTCTCCTGTCATTCACCTGGAATAAGTTGTCTATATCAAAAATGGTATCTCTCATATACATTTCACTGTTGTTTTTAGTTCATTTAGTAGTCAGTTTAGATAGAGCTAGATGATGCAAAGTATTTTATATATAATATATAACGTTCAGCTGTTGTTCTTTCTGGCCAAAAGGTTTGCTTTAATATGTCATATTTGGTACAGTCCTGGGGTACATGTTCTGCTGTCTGGGGCGACTTTACACATGTACACATGGCTGACACACCTGTCTTTCATTCTGCGTACATGTGGTTGCATAATGGGTTGTGCCCTGTTTTGAGGCATAGGATAATGACTTGTTCTGATATGTCCATAATATAGTAGTCGTCTTGTGCTGGGGCTGGTGGTTTCCTGATCGATTTAATTATCCTTTTATTTGATGGTATGTAACTAACTTGTTTAACTAGTCCATCCATCTTCTCTTTTGATCAACTCTCAAATTTCCAGGCACTCCACAATTGAATAATATCCACTGCATTGCAACTCTATGCTTGCAGCCGAGTTGTTATGAGTTAGTTGGATTATCTTCACAGCACTACAGACACATCCATAGATGCTTAGATTCCCCTCTCAACATATTAATCAGCGTCACAGTTAATAGTGCCAGTCCTTTGATGGTTGACAAGAGTTTGTGTGCATCCGGTGTGCTTCTCATGCTTGGCTGTGCCGGTCTTACTACCAATTCTTGTATTTTTAGCAGTGATGTGGACATGTTGCATCCAAAATCCTTGGAGAGTCCTTTCTCTCTAAGGGTATTGGCAATGTCTGCTTGATTCATGGGCCAGCCATCTTCAATTAATGTGGCACCTGCCAGGCTATCAGCTCTTCATTACCAACAACACCTGCATACACTGGGAAAAATATGAAGGTAACTGCACACAAAGAAGAGTTTTGGAATGACTCAGTCCACTGTATGAGTAACCAGCCTGCCTCGACCTGCCCGATCATGCTTAAAGAATCACTCAGTACATACACGCAGAAACAGTCCTGTGATTCTAGCCACATGAAAGCTTGTGTCACCGCCATCACCTCTTTCATCATGCTGCTGGTAGTCATGGAGAAGGCACCACTGGCTTCCTGAACTATTCTACCTGAAGTTAGTTACATAATTGTTGTCTGTTTCTTGTTCCTTTCCTATCTTCCCCCTTGATTCAATGCAGTCCATGGTACCCTGTTGCCATAAATCCACCTCAGTACCGGTATCATTTATGCCTTGATTGCAAACATCATAGTAGAGGTCAACCCAACAGCTTCCACCCATACACCTGCTGGATGAGAGATAGAATATAACCAGAAGATTATTCAGCACAACACATTCAGACTCGCTAGATTAGACCAAGACTGCTAATATTTCCACAACAGAATTTTGGCGCTGTTGTTTGGAGCTGATATGTTCCAGCATTGTCAGTGGCTTAACTTCTACTTAATTTTTATTTCATTTTGTCCAAGTGTTAGATATCTCACAAATTACTACTTAGGTATGTTTAAATATCCATATACTGCTACTTATGTGGTATATAGGCAAAATAGTTGTAAAATCCATGGAAATGTTGAACTATACCTATATCTTCTACCCTTTATCCTCCAGTAGGGCATAGGCCCTCTACCAACAAATGCTACATCAGCCTCTTTTAATATTGTGTGGGCTCCTAATCTTTTTCACTTCCCTCTTGAATTCCCTACTTCGTGTGTTTTGTTGGCATTGGTCTGCCTTTATTTCTTGGACACTGTTGGTTCCAGAGGAAAAACATTCCAGTTATACTGTTAACATACACTGAGAAACCCAGATAACAGCCCTTATTCTTCAACAGTCAGTGTAATTTCTGCTCAAGTGATGTGATTATCTATACAGATAGTTTTGTGTTAACAGGCAGATGAAGTGCATTTGGGGGTTCATAGCCTAAGTGAATGGACATCATTTAGCGGAACAAAGTTGGCATATGATACCATAATTTAGTTTGAGAAATAGTTTGGGAGGTAAAAAGCAGTCACTGGAGCATTTTGCTGGCTTTAAAACCAGCTTTACACATGTCATAATTGTAACTGACTCACAGAGCATACTGAGAAAGATGGAGACAGGTGTGCTCCATGCAGAGTGGCAAGCATTGTTTCAGATGTCCCAGGTAGTCAGTGTCCTTTGGATATTTTCTCTAGGTTATGCTGGTGTTTTCGAAAATGAACATGCAGAGAGACTGGCTGGTTCTGTACCACTTGGTCATGAATTGATGCATGACAAGCTAGATGTTGTAAGGGTTCTTTGGGAGTGGGTGATCAGTGCAGAGGCAGAAATAAATCATCACGGTCTGAAGAGAATGCTGCTCTTGAGGAGTGACCAGGGGATCGGGTTGACGATCAGCACTCAAGGGAAGGGTGAGATTGATATGCAGTCAGATGTTACTGGTGCCACTGAAATTGGAACTCTGTGCTTACTGCTGAAGATGGGTATGGAGCACTCAGGGAACATACTGAGTGCTGTGATGTTGTTTCTTAATTCAACATTCAGTAAATTTATTGCTTAGGAAATTCTGTCAAATATTTGCATCATTCTTCTTCTTCAACATTCTGAGCCCTTGAGATTCATTGCTGCAGATATCACCCGCCTCTACTCATCTCTCTGGTTGGCTTTCTCTTTCCAGTTGGTGACATCAAGTGTTTGCAGGTTTGTCTGGACATTATCTCTCCATCGTCTTCTTGGTCTGCCTCGTGATCCATGACCATTCAGCCATGGCAGTACTAAAGTTTGGCCGTGATTCAGCTCTCTTGTATATACGGTTTTTACCTCTCTGTCATCTGACATTCTTTCAATATGCCAAAGCCATTTCAGTCTATTAGATCTCTTGATACCAGTGATCAATGGAATTAGTTTACTGGCAGCTGTTCTTCATGCTTATGAATAAAATGAGGGACTGCAATAGTTTACTTCTCATATTATATTACAGTGTCCTTTAAGCTCCAACCATCTTCTGAGATGACAATGCAATAATAAATTGTTTTGTTTCTATTTGAACAGGGCTATGACTTTATTAGAACTACTGCATTCCAAGACGAAGAAGAGAATATTTAGAGACTAATAATTATTTACAAGTATTAATGAATTAAACAGCTAAATCTGTTTATATCGGTTGTTTCACTCAAGGTGGAACCCAGTATTTTGTTCATAATTCAGACACTAATAAAGATTTGGGAACAAAATCTGGAGTGAACTTACCTCTGTTCATGCAAAGTCATGTGACATCATAACAGGTGCTGGAAAGGGCCACCATTGGCATCCAGGCAGCACTGAATGCGGCGTTCCATATTGCAGAAAGTTCCTCTCAGTATATAAGATGTCACTACTTGGATGGCACTAATGATTACTTTTAAAGGTTCTAAATGGTTTGTGGTTTGTTATGATGTCAACTGACTTCCATGAATGGAGGCAAATCCAGGCAAAATGTTGTTGCCATATCTTTTTTAGTGTCCGAGTTATGAATGAAACACTGGGTTTCACCCTCCAGTGGAACACCTGATGTACACAAGCAAAAATTAAAAATGTGTGGAATATTCGCACACTGTCTGCACTTTAAAAAATGCAGTTGTAACTTTTAAATGATTTGATGCCCGGCTCGCTAGCTCAGTTGGTTAAACCTGACTGCATGGGAACTGGGTGATAAACTCCTTTTGGTCCGGGTTCATGCCCGGGGTTAGGCAGAAAAGCCAAATTTCTTCCAGATTTACAGTATTTATTATGGAATCAAAGCCGAAGGTTTGTGATATCCATAGTACTAAGCCAAAGGGTTAACAACTCATGGTTTCTGGATATAAAAATTTTTTTTTTGATATAATGCTATATAAATGATTTGTTGAAATGTTAAAGTGAGTATTTTTGGATTAGTTGATAATATTGGATTAGTTGGCTGACTTTACTTATAATTATATAGATCCAAATGCGCCGCCAACAAGCAGTCTTGGAGGGGGCTGATATTTGGGATCAAGGGGCATACACATTGTTTAAGTGCACAATAATAATTAAAAAAAGTAACCTTATGTGCTGAAAGGCAAATACATATAATATTATTCACTATTTGAAATAATATGAAATGTTAACCACACACACACACAAAAGAGAGAATGCCTTTAAATGGTTAAAGGGACTACTTGGCCCTGCTGCAAATTTTCAGGGTGGGGTGGGGCTTGGCCCCCCCCCCACCCCCCACCCTTAGGAATTATTAGGAGGCTCAAGATGCCTGAGCTCCAGGTTCAGGCATCTCTATATTGATCAATGTCAAGTTTAATCAAACTACATTTAATTATTTCATGTGTAAGATAATAAGCGAAACCTAAATGTTCCAGTACAGATGTTTTTCAAGAATCTTAAAAGTCTTGGGCCTACTAGCGTTCCACTTTCTGAAAGAATGTTTGCTTTCTTTTCTAATAATTATTAGCGTCTATGGTTTAGGGGTTAAGAGTTTACTCCACAATTCTGAAATAACCAGTTCTGTTCAGTTGCAGGCAATTTGGCAGCATGCTGCTTTATGTTTATTACAACAGTGGTATAGAGGGTCAACTGTTCACTTTGCAATGGCAAACTACTGGACATATATAATAATATTAAAATATAAAAAATATCTTAAGCATGGCAGTGTCATAACAAATATAACTGAAGACTCATACATATTTTTTTTAATGGAGAAAATGAAACATTTTTTTCATATAAGTTTATTTTCAGATAATTTTACATTATTGTGTACATGTTATTGCTGATGATGAAGAAACAAAATGATGCTATGATTTGTGTTACTATTTTTTTTTTGGGTCACTGTTTTTGTCTTCATCTTGTTCTCAGACTTTCATAAAAGCAAAGAAATCAGCAATGAACTTTCAATTCTTCTTTTTTTTCTGCCCTTCATTCCCCAAACGGAGCATAAGCTCTCAACCAACTTAAGCCAAGTCGTTCTTTGGTCATTCTATTCTTTGTTATTGCATGCAGCTCTTCTTAAATTGTCCCTGTCTTTTTAAATTCACTCTATAGTTCCCTTTTCCATGTTTGTGTGTGTGTCTTATCACCAGACTTTTTCTCTCTATATAGTGAAATAATTTTGAGGGAAATTAATAGAATGCAGGAGTAAGAGTTGGAGGATACAATATAAACAATTTGCGTTACGCAGACGATACCGTTTTGATAGCTGAAAAGTCAACTGATTTACAACAACTGCTGGATATTGTGGGGAAGGAGAGTGCTAAGAAAGGACTTTCATTGAATATTGAGAAAACGGAAGTAATGTTTATATCAAAGAAGAAGATAACTCCACGTTGTGATATCTCGACTGAAGGAAAACGACTTAACCAAGTCAATAAATTCAAATATCTGGGAACAATTCATATCATCAGATGGAAAATGTGTGACAGAGATTAAAAGCAGAATAGGTCAAGCAAAAGCAGCATTTCAGAAAATGAAAAATTTGCAATAAATCGTTCTCTTTTAATGTCAGAAAGAGGGTGCTAAAATGTTACATAGAACCTGTTCTGCTGTATGGCAGCGAATCTTGGAATGTCACTAAACAAATTAGGAAGAATTTGGAAGCAACAGAAATGTGGTTTCTGAGACAAATGTTATGATACCTTGGATGGCCAGAGTAACTAACAACGACTGCTTGAAAGAAGCTAATGAAAGTAGATCTTTATTTACAACAATAAGAAAAAGACAAACACTATTATTTGGCCACATAATGAGAAAAGAGACATTGGAAAACATTGTGACAACTGGAAAGATCAGTGGAGAAAGTTAAAGAGGCAGACCAAGAGAGATGATGCTGGATGAGCTGAAACGATGGCATGGAGGGTTATCATCAAGAGAGCTGTTCCAGGCAACCAGAGATCGTGATCTGTAGAGACTCATGAGCGTCTACGCCAGTTGGCAGGGCACATGATGATGACGATGTGTGTCTGCCTTTTGTTTTTGTGTGCTTATGTGGGTTCCAGTCGAAAGGCATTCTAGATATACTGTTCTCAGGTTCTCAAGGTGTGTCTTATCTAATGCCAATGTCTTTTCACTGCTGATTCACTGGAATATGCTTAGTTCTTTCTCAGAACTCCATGTTAGTGATTCTATTAATTTAATTCATTCTATAATGAGCAGACACCAGCTAATGGATGTTTGTATTTTACTAGTAATTCCACAACCTGTGTATAGTATGTAGGTAAATTACAAGACCCTTTTTTATGGTGATGTGGTCTATACCAAGCCTGATACACCAAGTACTGCTCAGATGTTTCTCTTATAATATAGGGTCACTGCCTTCTTTCTGTTTTATCGTGTGTTCTCCTTCTCTCAATATCAGACTTTCTAGAATATATGGAGAGTTATCACAGTCAATGTAACTGCACACTAGGCATTCCCATGCAGGCTCAGTCTTGAGATGCTACATCCATCCCAAGCTACCGCTACTGACTGTGCCCAGGAGAAATTGGTTATACATCTTCTATTTTGACCTTGAAGACAGCACCAGCATGCTTCATGTTAGTAATATGGTTGACAGTTACTGGTATCAAAATGATCTCACAATTATTACAGAAAAAAATATTGGCTTTTGAGCTTAAATACAGAACTTATATGCTGGTGTAAATCAGAAGGTGAACACAAAAAGAAGAAGATGAAGAAGAAGAAGCTGAAATACTACAGAAAGATTCTCAGAACACCACTGACTAAGAAAAAGAACCAAAAAGTGATATCCTGAAAGATTTTCTCCTTTTTCTTCTTCATGCTCACTGCCTGTAAACTCCTGCAAAATGTTGTGGTTGTTCGTTCACCTCTGGACTTTAGTCTTGTTCCAGAAACTGAATGTTACATGAGCATCTGTTTTACAGATCTGATATATTTGTATGCAGATTGTTTGTTTCTTGCATCTCATGCAGATACAATCGTACTTAGAAGGAGATTCTTACAACATGCTTGTTCAGGAGGTAGTGGGTCTATTCTTGTTTTCCCCACTGTAGGGCCCTAGAACCCACACAGGGACTTAAAAAATTGAAAGATCAAGAAAGACTGGCTAGTAAACAGCATCTTGTCTTAGGAAATGAACACCTGAGGCCATATCAATTGCCACGACAGATTGGAAAGAATAATAGTGGAAAACAGGGTACCAGGAAAGAGGGGCAGGGGTCAACCAGCATTAAGATGAGCACAGGATATAAAGAAACCTAGAGTAAAAAAAAAGCATGAGGTAGAAGAGGTGCCTGGAGATCAACTTTCTTTCAGGCTTTCCGTGGTGAAAGCGGCGTTCTTTAAAAGTGCTACTTTATCCAAATGAGAATAACAATATTCAGAACAATAATTCAACAAACACAACCCAGGTGATGGGTAGAAAAGACCATCCTTTATCTATTGTGCACAAGCCTTTGAACTCTAGACCTTGTAACAAGGAAAGTGCTTTAAAAATTCTTCATATGTCATCTAGTGGGAGAGAGCAAAAATGTCTTGAAGCCACCACTATTTGTTGCCTCCATGTAGAAATACAGCTCGCCATCGACAGAAGCAGCAGTTACAAACAGATCAGCACTTGCACACGCAATCTTAATCACATAAGGCACCATCAATTTTTTTGGCAACAAGCCACATGTTAATTTTCTTAATCTACAGTTCACAACACCATGTTTGTCACAGTAGAAAAATGAAACTTGCAGCTCACAGTGTCACGCCATGCACTCAGTAGTTGGGCGAACCAAATGTATATATAACAGCATCTTCCGGTGATTTCACTTCTGTATCAACTAGCGCCGCGCCAAATCACAACAGTGTCTTGTCAGGGTGAGATCCGCCACTAAGTACTGATTCATTTGATTTGGTATGGGTATTCAAACGATCGGTGGACAAGACAAAGACATTAACACAGATATGCATAAGACGTCTTTCTTTAGACTAAGGTTAAGTATTAATAATACTAGTATCCTAATTTCTTCCACTATGTGATGTCTTTCCCCGTGTGGGTTCCGGGGCCCTATTATATGGAAAACAAGAATAGACCCACTGCCTACCCAAACGCATGTCGGAAGACTCGACTAATTGGGAGCTTCTTTCGAAGTCGGAGTGCCTCTGGCTGAGAGGCAAGGAATCGGAACCAGCAGTCTGCATACAAATGAGTCAGATCAGAAAGGGATGCACACGCAACATTCAGATTCTGAAACAGGACTGCAGTCTAAAAGTGGACGAACAACCAGAACTTTCCTCCAGTTTACAGCTGGTGAACGCGAAGAAGAAGGGTCGGCCACAACATCGAGAATCAACATCATATAATTATTATTAATGTGTGTTTACAAGTCTAGTGCTGTAGTCTCCTGGTCTAGCAGTCCATGCAAGTATTACAAGTAAACACAACTGTACGCGCAAAATAGTGGGTTGGATTTGTGTCTATAAAATTATAATAATTCTTTTTGAATTAGAAAAAAAAAACGTAAATGTATTTAAAGTAAATAATTATTTAATAGTAATGTGTATCATAATTTAAATTTCTAATAATAATTTTGTAAATGTTGTTATATATATGATAAATATAATACAACGAGAAACAAGAACCGGTCCAGCAGTGAAGGTAGACAGATTAGGTTTGACAAAAGCTGTACTTGATCCAGACGGGACTTTGACTCCTAGCTCCTTTCCCAACCAGCACTCCACCACAGAGGGTCCTACCCTACACACACTGCCTGTGGGGATTTAAACACAGATTATTCCAACCAACACCGGGTAATTGCATCTTCTTCTTCTCAATATTCACCAGCGACTGGAAGTTGAATGTTTGGGTTGTGATGTGTTTGTGAACGAAAAGTATGCCTACTTCAGGACATAAGTGAAATTAGTCTGTTTCCAGAACTTGAGTTTTGCGTGCACATAGATTTGGCTTAATTGTTTGCAGACTGTTGGTTCCTTGCCTCTCAGACTTCGAAAGAAAAGTCATAGTTACCTGCTTGCTTGGAGGCCGTGCATCTTTTGTTTTTAACCCCGCAGTGGAGTCCCGGAACCCACACGGGGAAAACAAAATACTATACAGATTAGATTCATTAAATAATTGTCTTAATAATTACTACACGTTGCATAAACTAACAAATAATAGGCTCTCCTGTCAACTACGGCCGGTAGACAACAGTAGACGGCCAGTTAGTCGGAGTTCTGTCCCCTGGCTGCAGTGCAATCACGGACTGGAGAAGGCACGAATCAGACCACAAAGTGAGGTCGACATGCCTAGCAGACCCCGCACTGCGACTCAAATTAGCGACCGCGATCAGTTACCCCTTCTTGCGACGCATTACGGAGTGGATTAGAGGGAACGATACAAGTGACAGAATTACTGTGTGTTGGTGATAGACAGCGTGCAGTGCCCTGCTATAATCATACGGTTAGGGTTTGGTTTAGGGTTTGGGTTAGGGTTAGGGGTAGGGTGTGGGTTAGGTTTAGGGTTGGGGTTAGAGTTTGGGATGCTACTTTGAGCTTGTGCGACGACGAGATGCGGCGACACTACCCGTAACCCTAACCCACACCCTAACTCTACCCCTTACACTAAACCCAACCCACACCCTACCCTTAACCCTAACTCTAACCCTAAACCTAACGCAAACCCTACCCCTAACCCAAACTCTAAACCAAACCCTAACCGTATGATTATAGCAGGGTAGTGCACGCTGTCTATCGCCAAAACACAGTAATTATGTCATTTGTTTCGTTTTCTCCTGTCCAGTCCATAATAGCACTGTAGCCAAGGGACAGAACTCAGACTAACCGGCCGTCTACTGTTGTCTACCTGCCATAGTTTACAGGAGAGCCAAATAATATATGTGCTTGAAAACTGGAGGAAAAACTTTATACCCCAGTTGTAACCCTTATCAGTCGCCATATGCTTAGGGAGATATTAAAGATGGGATCATAGTGCTTATTAAAATGTTAGCTAACTAACTAACAGTAAAAAGTTTCTCATGGTGAAATTTTTTTTTTTTAATTTATAGGTTTCTACATAGACTGACATCATGGCAAGGTCTGGACTGCTAATTTTAACTCAACCACTGTCCCATCTGAAATCACTGATTCCTCAGGTTGTCAAAGAAGCATCTGAATCTGTCAGCGGCACACTTTACATTTGTTTACAACCAGCCCTACAAGATCGACATGTGACACAGGACTCCCTATTGCAGCCTGTTCTCTCAACACAAGAGATGCAGATGTTAATCCGAGATTTTTACATGAGCGGGTCAAAAGTATGCCATACATTGGACATACGGGTTCTTCTTTCACATATTTGTCCAAACCTGTCCACTTTTCAACCAGTTGCATACAGTTTGAAGAAAAAAATGTCAGTTTTATTATCAGATTCAGTAGCCTTGCAAGATGTGTGGAACGATGATAAAATATCACTCGTGGATGTTCTGCAAACAGTATTTAAAAATATCAGCCCAGATATTCAATTTCAGCTTCTTAATACTAATTTTAGCCAGAAGGTCACATCTTCCCAGACATCACTGAGCGTATTACGGACATTCCCGAATGTTGTAGTTGGTGGAACTTTTGATTATCTCCATGCAGGACATAAGTTATTGTTGAATGAATGTTGTTTGCTGTGTGACCAGAAACTAACGGTTGGCATCACTGATGGGGATCGGAACAAAAGTAAGTGGAGTCATTTATTTTTAGAAATAAAGTTTTTTGTGTGTGTGGTCTCCTCCTGTATCTTACTGGAACCCATAAACCAAGCTGTTGCAGAAGAAGAAGAAGTTTTGTTACGATATTAATTAATATCTTAACAATTAGTTAGTTAGTTGGTTAGTTAGTTAGTTGGGTTATCCTCATTGCACTCCGGACATGTCCATAGGTGCTCAGATCCTCCCCTCAGTATGAACCCCAACGTACAATGGCTAATAGTACCAGTTCTATGTTGATTAACAAGTCGTCTGGTGTGCGTCTCGTTTTTTGCTGTGCCGATCTTAATTCCCAAGTCTGCCATTCTGGCGAGTTCTTAACAATTATATTGTTATACTGTCAGTTAATATCTTAACATTTGTTTTGTTATGTTACTGATTTAAGTCTTAACAGTTACCATCTATTTCTGCCATTTAACTCCCCCTGGAGAATAGAAACAAAATTAGACTTCTTCTTCTTTTGTTCGTCCAAAGTAGATTATCTGTATCTGCAATGTTGTCTCTAGTATGAACTTCACTGTCTTTTGTAATTTCTCAATGACCCTTAAAGTTTGCCTTCAACAGATGTTTCTCTTGGCCAGATGTTTTGCCTTTATATGTTGTATTTGGGACAGGATCTGTTGTCACAGGTGCCAATCCACCTGTGCACATGGCTGATTCGCCAGTCTTAAATTGTGTGTACATATGGCTGCACTGTCGATTGTACCCTGTTCTAAGGCGTAGAATAATAATTTGCTCTGGTCTGTCCATAGTGTCGGCTCTGTGGCTAAGTCGATGTGAACACTTCGTAATGCCGGGATGCCAGGTTCGATCCCAGCTGCGGGCCATGCACTTTGCGTTGGTTTCAACAGTGGTATCAAGAAAGCCGACCGTCCAGAAAGCAATGGCAAACTACTGGATGTAAATTGGCCTAGAAAAACCACACAACGGCCAGGGGCTGTTGGAGTTGGTTCTGCAACGTCCTGTAAAGGATATGCAACTAACTAACCTGTCCATAATATGGTAATCCTCTTGTGCCAGTTTTGGTGGCCCTCTGATTGATTTGATTATTCTCTTCTTCTTTTAATAGGAGTCTAGTACGTCAGGTTATTCTTTATTTGCACCTTCCTTAGCTAGTTTTTTAGCTGTCTCATTTCTGAGAAGAGCTTCACAGTGGGATAGTATCAGTATAGTTACCCTCTACTGGTTGACTAGTTTGTAGAGTTGTGTCTGTCTACCTGGTAAATTTCCAGATTTGAGTGCCTGAAGTACAGCTTTTGCATCTGATAGGAATACCACAGGTTGTATAAAATCTGACTGGTTTTTAGGTATTTTGGCTGTGTATCTGGTAGTATTTGGATTCTCATTATACACTCCTGCATCTCCATTTCTGCTTGCGTTTTATGCTGACCCATCCATGTAGACACCAACCCAAAGATCCTATGTGTATTCATCATCAAATAGACTAAGGGTGTATGTTTTAGGTTGCATACTGTTTTGTTCTTCCTTATCAAATACTCCTTTCACATTTGCAGTTGACCCGCGTTCAAGAGTAGCCTAACGGCACTGCCTGGGCAAAAATATGGAGTAGAAAATCTACCCAAAGTATTTCAGGATCCTCGCCGGTGCAACCGAGTTTGTGCACTGCGCTGAGACACTTCTAACTCAGGGCTTGAGTTAGAAGTATAATGGAGCACTTATGGGTTACATCCGTGTGCCATGATGTTGATCCGTCGACTAAACTAATCTGGATGTGTTTTGGCAGCTTATACTCCTCTCTCCAGGATGTTTGTTCTGGAATAGCATTTAAAGGCTATCAGTTGCAAACAGATCAGTGGTTTGTCTGCAGAGTTGTTGTGCCTGGTGAAGGAAACTGCTTCTGTTTAGCCGCCCTGTTGCTAGATTTTGGAATCTTTCTTTTATAGGGTGACCAGGCTTGATAAGAAACTTATATGCTTGTATTAGTATCTTGGTGTGTCTGCATTCTGTCAGTGCTTGGGTCATCACCATCTTCTCCTTCACAGCTATAGGTTTTGATTTCATCCTGTCTTTTATGACTGCGTGCTTGATTGCACACATTGTTCAACTTTTATAATGTGGTTTTTGATGCTTAAATCTTTGCAATTTACACATGTTCAAGGTGTAGTCGTGCACTTTGTTGATAAACTTTCCTAAGTATTTTCCCATTGGCACCCCATGTTGTTCCACTTAGTTTTCTCAGGATAGGTATCTTCCATCTGGCTTTTGATGCTGCCTTGTTTTTTCCCATGATTACCTGTCATCAGACATAACTCTAAGATATGTGGGCTATTCATTTTCTTTTAGTGGTATTCCATTTATCTGAATGACACCTGATTTTTGTTTTGGGGAGAGAGTGAAGAATGTGGTGCTACACTTGTCTATTTTGATGCTGACACACCATTTATCAGCACACGCAGCTATGACTCTTTGTAGCAGTCTAGTGGCCACTGTAGCATATTATTTGTGCTCCATAGTACTGAGTGGTCAGACTACATCGCAGCTTTAAATCTATGGGGTAGTTCAGCAGTTAGGTAATTGATATAGACTATAAAAAGTGTTGGCGACAGGACACCACCTTGGGGGACACATTGGCCTAGCAAGCCATTTTTGCTCATGAGTCACTGTACTCAGGCTCTTCTGCACAAACTGTAGTTAATCATTTGTATTTAAAAAGTAAGGTGTTGCTCCCATAGAACACTGTGCAGTATACAGACATACTGACGAAGTGATTCTGATTACCAGTTCCTGAATTGACTCAGCCTCCTGATTTGGCATCAGTGACCTCGTAACCTAATATCTTGTAAGAGTTCTTTGGGAGCAAATGAATAGGCACAAATAGATCACCATGATTTGATGTGAATGGTGCTGCGAAGAGTGTCAAGTGGATCAGGCCAATGCCTAGCAATTAAATGGAAAGGTGAGACTCATCCACAAGGTGAATGGTGCTGCAAAGAGTGTTGAGGGAATCTGGCCAATGCTCAGCAATTAAATGGAAAGGTGAGACTTATCCACAAGGTGAATGGTGCTGCAGAGAGTGTTAAGGGAATCTTGCTGATGCTCAGCAATTAAATGGTAAAGGTGAGATTGATCCACAAGATGAATGGCACTGTGAAGAGTGTTGAGGGAATCTGGCCAATGCTCACCATTTAAATGGAAAGATGAGACGGATACAAAATCAGACTGTTACTGGTACTATCGGAATTGGGGCTCTAAGCTTGCTGCTGAAGATGGGGAAGGAGTGCTTATGGGAATGTCCAAAGTGCTGTGATGTCGATTCTTGATTTAATGTTTAGCATTTAGGTGCAGAACTGTCATCAATCATTCATTAGACACATTCTGACTTTGTAGGAAATATCAATCCTCCCTATGTTGGCCAGGCCCCTACACCTGGGAAGGGCATAGATAAATCTTGATCAGCGTGAGCCCAGGTCCTGGTCATCATGATCTGTATTTCAGCACCTCTACAATCTGTCTTTAGGGATGATGTTTGAAATGTTTATAGGCAAAAAATTAATTCACCAACCATGTTATTTCTACAGAAAAAGTACTATGGGAGCTTATTGAACCATATGCAGACCGAGAAAAGGAAGTGGTCAGATTTGTTACAGAAGTAAAGCCAGGTATTATCATGGAGCCAGTTAAGATATTTGATGCATTTGGCCCCACAAAGACAGATCCGAACCTTGACTGCATTGTTGTGAGTCAGGAAACCAAAGAAGGAGCAAAGATGGTTAACGAAGAAAGATTAAAATTAGTAAGTATAGTTAACATTAGTTAACATGGTTTAAACAGTAATTTATTTGGAATATGTTTTTTTTTAACATAGATTGAAGTTTGGTGATTTTGGTCACAAGTATGAGGGAAAGTTAAGGTTGTTGTGCTGTGAGTAGGGGAATACCTCACTGTAGATGTCAACAGGTTCTCTGCTGGGTTTTCTGAGCCTCATGCAAAACAACTCCTCTACATCCATATCGTACACCACAGAGCGAGGCAAATATTGGCTTAAACTCGAGTTCTCAGAGCTAGTGGACTCCAGAGCAGTAAACTCTGGCTCTGATCAGCCTGCCATCTAGGAATGGGTGATAACGTCCATCAGAAACACATTTGGAAAATTAGTGAAGTCAACTGGCTGAGCTTCCTACTTAAGCAGCAGTAGGCTAGTAGTAAAGCAGTAAATTAGCGGTAAATAAGTAGTGAAATAGCAGTACATCACCACCAAGCTGGCAATCACACATGCTAGCTACTGTACTACTATGGATTCTGGTCATATATAGTTTAAATTTTAAAATGTGTACATTATCTTAGTACAAGTAAGGTAGTAACACAAAGAGAAACCATGAGACTATGGCAACACTTCCTAAGTAAATTGATAAAGAAACTGAAGTTTAAAAAAAAAAAACAACGCATCCAGCATATGGTTCTACTAGTTGTTTGTAAAGTCTCACAATACTGTATGCAAAACAAATATGAAAAATCCAAGTGCATGGTGTCATTAAGCTGTTGTGGGAAAGCTGGAAGTACCAGTGGAAAATTCATTATAACAGGTCTTGGCAATGTCTACCCTGAGCTTCAAGACATGACTGTAAACATCTTTTTATATTGTCAGATACCTTCTGCAATGTGTCTGATATTGTTTCTTGAATGGTAATTCTGATTTATTTTGTTGATAACACCATTCTGTTTTGAGTGGAAAAAATTACTCCAGCAGATGACAGCCATTTACTGCATATTAGTTCGTGATTGACTATGGAATAAATTTTTTATGATGTCATAAACTTCATTTTCCACATTTGTATAAGACTTTACAAACACCCTGTAGATCAGTATTTTATAAACATCAGCACTCAGTGGGTTATTTAATTAGTAACCTGCCAGCTACCTTTATTTGCCACTACATTTTCTAGTACTCCTATTAGGTTTGGCTGACCTTGAGTCAGGGATGTATGTTCATAATTAGCAGTTGTTCATGGGTGTGGTCTAATAGCATGGTTGAGCAGGTAAGGTCCAGTTCCCTGTAAATGCCACTTAATCAGCATTTCTACTATTAGATGTTTACAATTGCCATTGACTGTGTTTTCACATGTTTAGCCCTTAGGATATCAGGATATGAATATATTTACTAAAAATAGCTTGGGAGGGGGGTCCTTTTCAACCTAAATGGCTTTTTTAAAGCCATGATGATGTAAATTTGTCCCATAGCTTCAGTGATAGAAGTTGTAGGGTCATGCCATGTCTTACCCCCTTTGGATTGCAGTCTATTTAATACATCACTCTATGTTTTTTGTTTCTCCTGTTATATATCTTTATATATTTCAAAACGGTTTTACATATAGATGAATACATTTTTTTAACAAATTGGTTAATGACCTGTTTAAGATAGGTTAATAAAAAAGAAAGAAGATCACAAGTCACGTTTTTTTAGGCCCAGAAAAAAGAGCAACTTTGCTTCCCATTAATAAATTGCTGTGTCACAGGGCTTGTGCTATTTTGCGGGGGTCATATGATGAGAAAAGGAGCACTGGAAAATATCATGACGACTGGAAAGATCACTGGTAGAAGAGGCAGAGGCAGACCAAGAGAAATGAGGGTGGATGACCTAAGACAGTGGCATGCTGGAATATCATCTGTGGAAATCCAGAACACCAAAGACCGAGATCTGTGGAGAAGCATGAACCCCTATGCCAGTGGCAAGGCACTAGATGATGATGACCTGCAGCCTAACCAGCGTAGATAGGATTGACATTTCCTTCAAAGTCGGAGTCATCATCATCAGTTCTCGTTATGCCGAGTGGCACATGAGGTTTCAGAAAGGACTTTCCATGCTTTCCTGTCCTGGGCAATCTTCAATGCAGTTTTCCATGTCAAAGATGCCACACTCAGGTCACTTTCCATCGTTCGTCTCCATGTTGTTTTTGGGCACATTCCAGAAGCCAGTTCTTATTTTGGTTTTAACATCCAGCAGACTTGTTTTCCCATCATGGGCTTTCTTTCGGCTTTCACCCATGTTGTTCATGCTGACAGAGAGATGTTTAGAGCACTTATTTCCTCTTGAAGTTTCAGTAACGTTGTAGTTTTTTGTACAGGGCAGAGCTGTCAACACTGTGCCCAACCCCCGAACCTGGAGGAGTGCATCTGCCTTAATTACAAGGAACCAACAGTCTGCACACTAATAAACCAGATCTGTAAAACAAATGGCACACAACACTTAGCTCCTGGAAACAAGACCAAAGTAGATGAACAGTCAAAATTTTCCACCAGAGTTTAGAGCCAGGGAACATGAAGAAGAAGAAGAAGTTCCTGTTATTTGCCTTAGTGTTTGTGTTGCTGATTTCATTGCATTGTTTGATTCCCAATTAGGGCTTCAGTCAACTAGAAGTGGTTGTCATAGACTTGATTGATGATGTGTGCCACACAGATGATGAGGAATCAAAAGTCAGTTCTTCCTCCATTAGGAAGAGACTTCTGGGAACTTTGTTGCGACCACTTCCTGTAAGTTTCAATGAATATTTACATTGAATAATAAAGGTATTCTTCTGCTTCGACCTTTTATCCCCCAATGGAGCATACATAGGCATTCAACCAATAACACGAAGTTATCCTATCCTTTATTTTTGTTTTCTTCAAATATGCAGCTTACTCATGCCATCTCCATGTTTTCATTCCACTCTCCAGTTCCCGTCTCTAGGTGCATTTAATCCGACTGTATTTCTTTGACCCTGTGGGATCCATTGCAAAGATATTCTTTTTTATATTGTTATCAGCTTTTCTCAGTATCTCCCAACCAGCTCTTGTTTCTGTTTGCTGTTCCACCCCCCCCCCCCCCCCCCCATTATATCATTTTTTTGTCAGTGTTTTACTATGGAAGGCATATTTGTTGTTGTCTATCTTAGCAATACAGACACATGTGAAGCTCTGTCCAAAATCGATCAGGATGGGTACGCTTCATTAGCTTGTTGCCTCAACCAGTGAGGTAGCGGAAGTTCACACCATCAAACAGCTGAGGCAGACTGTGTCTCTTATCTTCTGTCATCACTGCCTAATTGCTTTTTTTTAAAATGGTTGACATTGGCCATAACATTCACCTTCCTACTCATAATCATTGAATACTGCTGGATTCTGAGAGGTCGTCATGGCTTTTAATATTTAAACACTGTTGAAGGTGTTTGAGTCATCACTGTTTTACAATGAGGATGTGTTGATAATTTACATGGTTTTCCTCGTCCTCTTCTCTTTCTTCTTTGTTTGTTCGTTGTTGTTGTTGTTGTTGTTGTTGTTCTTCTTCTTCTTCTTCTACTTGTTCTTCTACTTGTTCTTCTTTTTCTTCTACTGATGCACTGCTACTTCTTCATCATCTTCTTCTTTTCTACCTCTACCTCCTCCTCTGCCTCTTCCTCCTTCTTCCTCATCTGCTGCTGCTTCTTCTTTTATACTCTGTATATTTTGTATGTGTTTTAACTCCATTTTGAATCTAATCACATTTTTATTTGATTAAAGTATAGACCAAATATTCCAAAGACACCATATAGGATTGGAGTTAGTGGAGGTATTGCCAGTGGCAAGTCAAATGTGTGTTCTGAGCTGGAAAAATTTGGAGCTAAAATTATCAACTGTGATTTACTTGGTATGAAATACAAAATTGTGTTGTATCACTTCATTTACTGTGTTTGTCCATTCTTCTCATTCATTTCACTGTCTCTCTCTTGCTCATGTGGCTTGGGGAGGGTAGCGGAGGAGATGGGAAGGATGGAAAGAAAATAGACCCACTACCCGTTGACAAGCACTCTTGGTACTCTGAAAAATGAGTACTTAGAAGGGCCGAATGTCAGACTGGCCTGTGTGCCCAATTTGTAACCCTTTGAAAATAAAGTTTTTTTGTTCGTTTGTTTGTTCGTTCGTTCGTTCAAGCATATTGTAAAAGGTGACTGATTAAGAAGAAATTCTCAGCCTTTTATAACCTCTGATTGCTTTTGTTTTCATGTAATACGACACATTCTTCTAATGCATACACTAGGCCTCCTAATGATCTGGCAGGATTTTGTACTATAGAAACATCTGATCTCAACATAGTTATGTTCAGAACTCAATGGAGAGATGAGATGAATGTACAGCCAGACAGTTACTGGTGCAATTTGGAGTTGGAACTTTTTGCCTGGTGCTGAAGATGTAGACAGTGCCTTATGAGAGTGTCCTGAGTGCTGTAATGTTGATTTTTAATTCAGCATTCAACATTGTTTATATAATTTTATGCTTAGATGATTTTCTTATGGTTATACTGTCAGTGTTGAGCCACATTGGCATGTAAGTTGTTTGCTAGTCTGCCTGGACATATGTCTGAAGTCAATCCCAGGAAACATTAAGTCCAAGTTTGCCCAGACATATGTCTAGAGACAATCCGAAGACGCATCAGGTCTGCCCAGACAGATGTCTGGAGTCAATGCCAGGAGGCATCAAGTCTGCCCAGACAGATGTCTGGAGTCAGTGCCAGGAGGCATCAAGTCTGCCCAGACATGAGTCTGGAGTCAATCCCAGGAGGCATCAAGTGTGTCCGGACAGAAGTCTGGAGTCAATGCCAGGAGGCGTCAAATCTGCCCAGACAGATGTCTGGAGTCAATGCTAGGAGGCTTCAAGTCTCCCAAGACAGATATCTGGAGTCAATGCCAGGAGGCGTCAAGTCTGCCCAGACAGATGTCTGGAGTCAATGCCAGGAGGCATAAAGTCTGCCCAGACAGATGTCTGGAGTCAATCCCGGGAAGCGTCAAGTCTGCTCAGACAGATGTCTGGAGTCTATCCCAGGAGGCGTCAAGTCTGCTCAGACAGATGTCTGGAGTCAATCCCAGGAGGCGTCAAGTCTGCCCAGACAGATGTCTGGAGTCAATCCCAGGAGGCATCAAATCTGCTGGTATCCTTAGCATGTTACACTCATTCATTGACTGCTACATCTACATCTGTGGCTTAGGATTGGGGGCAGGGTTTGTAATTCTAAAATACCCAGTTCTGTTAGATTCTGGCTGCAGGTAATTTGATAGCAGAGTAGTTTACATTGATTTTGTCATCTAGAGCTAACAGTTCAGTTGCAGTGGCAAACTAGTGAACATACAAATTGCCTGGTAAAATCACGAACAGCCTACAAATGCATGGGTTGGTTAGCAATGTCTTCTAGTGGTCATCAAGGTTTTAACTTCACGGCAATCAGGTCACTCCATACTTGCTCCGTTCCTGTGCCAGTGATGATCAAATGAAATGTCTTTCATTGTCCCATTTGAAAAACTGGTGAAAACAATTAGTCCTGACAAAATCCAGAAATATGCACATTCAGTAAATGCATAAGGCAGTTGCTAGGGGCGCCACCAGAAATGCAGTTTGTTGTTGATAGAAGTAGTCAGTCACAATAAGTTGGCTATACACATGAGAAATTAATACATAAGGCATTTCACCACCCCACACTTTAACTGGCTACCCACCATCCTGAATACCAGGACACACACTGCATAAATGAAAGGCGTTCGACATAAAAAAAAAAAAAATCACAGCTCATAGTGCTTCACCAAGCACTTAACCCAGTAGACATCTGTCTATCTGGGAAACATAATCCTCTAAAGGATACACAACTAACTGTTAATATCTGCCTCAACATCACCTACATCACGAAATCTGTTATTACCAAATAACTATTATGTTCAAGTGAATACTGTCTGAGAAGTTCAAACATAAGATGAAATATGTTTGGTTAAAGTAAAAAAAAACCCCCCCCAAAAAAACCCATTCTAAACAGAAGTAGTCCTAGTGGCTCGACAGCAGTAAAGTATAATATGTTGAATTTCTTTGTAAAGTTTACACGTATACTGTATTACATTCATCAGTCATCAGTTCTTGTTATGCCTAGTGGCACATGAGGCTTCAGAGAGGTCTTTCCATGCTTTCCTGTCCTGTGCAATCTTCAATGCAGTTTTCCATGTCAAAGATTCCACACTCAGGTCACTCTCCATCGTTCTTCTCCATGTTGTTTTTGGGTGCCCCTTATTTCTCTTTCCCTCTAGAATCCATGTCAGAGCTGTTTTGGCAGGTATATCAGGATTCATTCTCATAACGTGGCCAAGCCATTTCCATCTTCTCTTGGTTATAAAATAAGTGCCACACCTGCAGAATGTAGGTTATCATCTCTTCCAGAGTATATTATGGTTTCTCGTGTATCTGTTGTGGATTGTCCAAAACCTGTCCACCTGCTTTCACTGATTCCAAGAATATGCAGTTTATAGTTCTGCATTTCTTTAATTACTTTGGCGGTTTTGGTCGTTTCAAACATGGTTCTCACATTCCAGAAGCCAATTGTTAATTTGGTTTTAACATCCAGCAGACTTGTTTTCCCAACATGGGCTTCCTTTCGGCTTTCAATCATGTTGTTCATGCTGACAGAGGGACTCTGTCCTAAGACCGCCGGACGGTTAGAGCACTTATTTCCTCTTGAAGTTTCAGTAACGTTGTAGTTTTTTTACAGGGCAGAGCTGTCAACACTGCGCCCAACCCCTGAACCTGGAGGACCAGGAGGCCATCTTTAGTCTGGCCCCTCACCAATGACCAGTGATGATCAAATGAAATGTCCTTCATTTTCTCATTTGAAAAACTGGTGAAAACAATTAGTCCTGACAAAATCCAGAAATATGCACATCCAGTAAATGCATAAGGCAGTTGCTAGAGGCGCCAAAGCCAATAGTTGCCACCAGAAATGCAATTTATTGTTGATAGAAGTAGTCAGTCACAATAAGTTGGCCATACACACGAAAAATAATACATAAAGCATTTCACCACCCCGCCTTTGAACTGGTTACCCACAATCCTGAACACCAGGACACAACCCTGCACAATTAAAAAGCATTCCACATTAAAAAAAAATCACAGCTCATAGTGCTGCACCAAGAACTTGACCCAGTAGATATCCATCTATCTGTGGAAACATAATCCTTTAAAGGATACACAACTAACTGTTAATATCTGCCTCAACATCACCTACATCATGAAATCTGTTATTATCAAACAACTATTATGTACAAGTGAATACTGTCTGAGAAGTTCAAACATAAGATAAAATATGTTTGGTTAAGATTTAAAAAAAAAACCATTCTAAACAGAAGTAGTCCTAGTGGCTCGACAGCAATAACGAAAATATGTTGAAATTTCTTGGTGAAATTTACATGTATACTGTATTACATTAATGATGTGATTATTTTCATCAAAACCCAACAGGACACAAGGCGTATGTGAAGGGCACAGACGCATATCATGCAATTATCAAAGAGTTTGGCCACTCGGTACTTGATGATAATAAAGAAATCAACAGACGACTCCTAGGATCAGTTGTCTTCAATGATAAGGTACCTTTTCCTAAATTATTTTCTTTTCTGCCATTTTTTCTTCACTAGAAAAGTCCTTTAACCAACTCATGCCAGTGTCTCATGTATTTTATAATCTTCTGCAGCTCTTACTAATTTTCTGTTTTATGTGTTTTAAGTTCTCCGCAATTTGTTTCTGTTGGTTCCTGAGAAAACATGTTTAATTGTTGACATATTTTACCAGTGGAGCTTACCCTGTACCATCAGCTGCCCTAAGCTCTTGATTTGCCAGATTGTGTTTCATTCTGACCATAAAATCTGCATGAGTTTAAAAAATTCTTTTTTCTGCTTCAGCATTTGCCCTTAAAAGGATGGTTAGAACATTGTGTTGTGGTTGACAGCCAGGCTGCTGTATCTGCTTCTTTCGACCTAACACAACAAGTTTCAGCAGCCGTTAATTAGTTACCTCTTATGACATACTTGTTAGACGGGCAGTGGGTATACCCCCCCCCCCCCCCCCTTCCCCGTGGGGGCCTCGGAACTTACATGGAGAAATCTGTCTTAGTGATTCCATGCAATTTTTTAATCTTCTGTTTAGACACAACTTAATAAATTGTGCAGTCCTAAGAAGACTACTGTTAAGTTTATGTCATTCCTGCTCTGTCCAAGTTATGAGACAGACATACTTTAAAATACCTCAGTCACTTATCTCCCTGGATTTGGTTTCTGCTCTGTCCAAGTTATGAGACAGACATACTTTAAAATACCTCAGCCACTTATCTCCCTGGATTTGGTTTCTGCTCTGTCCAAGTTATGAGACAGACATACTTTAAAATACCTCAGCCACTTATCTCCCTGGATTTGGTTTCTGCATTTTTCAAGTTTGATGCAGACAGACTGGTTGATAGACATACACTCAACCTGCATCTTACGTCTTGGTACTGGAATTTTATACTGGCTGCTGAAGACAGGGATGGAGCATTTATGGGCATGCCCTGATTGATTTGATGGTGATTCTTAGCTGTTTGTTTTAGGTTGGTGTGCATCTGCCTGGGGGGTAAGGAACTAGCAGTCTGCTTACAGATAAGCCACATTTGTAAAATGGATGTGCACACAAAACTCAAGTTATGAAATAAGATCAAAATCTAAAAGTGGACGGGCAACCAGAAATTTCCACTGGTGTTCACAGCTAATGATCGCCAAGAGGAATCAAAAGTAGAATTCAGTTCTTTCAAGTTTAAGGCAAATATACTTGTAAACCTTTTTTTCTGTTCTTTGTTATAATTGCGTTATAGAGTTTGCTATTATTTTCTTCTCTCTTCTTCTTCTTTTTAACTCCCAAGAAGGGATGACTAGCTCAGACCAGGCCCCTTGCAGTCTTGTACATCAGTGGTAACATTGTGCAGTTGAACACTTCCACCCCACAGATGCTCGGGAACAAAATGAGTCATGAACTTGTGGGAATTCTAAGGAAAAATCCTTTATTATCCATATTACACATTCAGGTCAGACAGAGGGAGACAAGTGACAAATGGAGTTGATACAGAGGTCGGGGAAAGATGGCTGAGACAGCGTAAAAGATGGCTGAGACAGAGTAAAAGATGAGGGAGACAAGGAGAATGTGTTGACAGAGATGAAGAGAGAGTTACAGAGACCTTTTGTTTATTTACAAAATAATGAATCTTATATAACCACAATAATTAATCATCTTCAGTCTAAGCTCACAACACTCAACAGCATAGTTTGGCCAGCCATTCAGCAGCTAGCAGAGGAAGAGATTGAATTTCACAGAAAAAGTACGATAATTATTCATGTACATTTACTGTATGAATTGATGTGTGTATGTCGGCGGCTGTGGCTTAGGCGTTGCGAACGTGTTTTATAATGCCGGGGTGCCGGGTTTGATCCCAACTGCGGACGGATTTGTCTTGCGTAGATTTAGTCAGTGGTACTGAGAGCTGACTGTTCAGAAAGCACAATGGCAAACAGGTGGTCAAACTACTGAATGTAAAAATTTTCCTACAAAAACCACAACAGCCAAAAAAAATGCTGGATTTGGTTCTGCAACGTCCTGTAAAGGATACACAACTAACTTTAATTTGAATGTGTGTATATGCTGCAAATGTGTATAGCAATTTTTGTTTCTGAGACGATAATTATGTGAAAAAAATTTATTTGAATTTTGTTGAGAGACCAAAACTGAAACAGTAGTACCTGTAAGCAGGGAAAGATAAGTCACAAAAGTTACAGTTGTAAATTTAAGTTGCAAATGGTGCATTATGCACAAAACAATGTAAACTGATCAGCTGGAAGGAAGTTCAGTGTGGATATTAAAGATGTGCAAAGATGGATTGGAACGAAAATTGGAAAAAAAAAAATCCTGAAAAACAGGAGTTTACTGTAATGCTGTGTCATTGCTGACGAACACAAACTCCTACCTTACGTCATTTTAAAAAGTAAATTGATGCCGAAGTGCAAGAGAAAGGGCGGGTGACTCAGGATTTGTGCATCAATTGGTTGAAGACAGTGTGGTTTTGGAATCCTGGTGCACTGTTATTTCACAGGTCCATGGTAGTCATAGACAGTTTCCAAAGAAATTTAATAAAAAAGGTGAAGGATTACACGGTAAGGCAAGTGTCATCTGAGAGCGAGGACTATGGTGGAAGTGCTGAGGAAGTTTTAACTGATGAGTAAAGCTGTATGTTATCAGTGCAAAATGGAGTCTGTTACTGGTATTGTTTTTACATTTCAAAATATTGTATTGTTTATTATTCATATATTTTGCACAGCGGCCTATACACGGGTAAATACGGTACTTTTTGTACTAAATTTAAATGTATGATCTTTTACTGTATCTTTGAAGTCTAGTTTGCAGTAGTGACTAAAGGCTTTAGACCACAACACAATGTAAATATGCTAAAAAAAATGTATATTTACATACTATTACAGAGTATTGGGTAAACTACTTGATAAGGGCACAGAATGCAATTATTGCAGTCTGTTGCATCATCCTTACATTTTAAAATGTGACACTATGAGTTGTTGCTGTTTTAGAGCAATTTAATTGTTTGAACAGGGTTCACATAAGACCATCAGAAAATGAATATTCACAAGTTATAAAGTAGCAACAAAAATAATTTCGTGGTTTGGGATCACCACACGAGGAACTGTATTACAGGGTTGCGGCATTATAAAGGTTGAGAACCAATGCTATAGCACAGTATAACTATCATCTGGAAAGGACCAATTATTGGATTCACTATCCCCCCATAAGTGAGAAGTGTAGCAATAGATTCATTTTGTGAGTTTAGAACATAATTGAATTGTTCAAGATGGAATTTTTGTGCACTTTACTGGCTACTTTGTGGACATCTGCAGCTGGTGCGACCGTTGTTGTTCTTGAGGCTGCAGTGCTGATTGAGGCAGGATGGGATAGTATGGTGCATGAGATCTGGGCAACATTTGTACCCCGGGAGGAGGTAAGAACTTGAAATGTTCCCTATCTTTTATACTAAGCACTTTATTGTTTTTCCCTCTGTAGATTTCGTTTAGTTGTATTGTAAGATTTATTTTTGTGTGCCTGAATCAGGGATGATCATCATGGGCCATGCTGATAAGGGCAGATGACCCTTGTTCAACATCTCACATGACCACTAGAGTCACAGATCAGATCTGTGTTCTTGTCCCACATATGTCATGTGTTTTACCATCTTGCATGATCACTAGTCATGGATCACGTGTGTGTTCTTGTATCCAGCGATCCAGGTATTGTATCTTTTTTTGCCAGTTGTCAAGTCTTAATAATTTTTTCATCTTTAAAAGATGTGGTTTGCCATAGCTTTCCTCTTCAGCACTGGCCATACCGATCAGTTGACCATAGCTGCTACCTTTCTAGTGTCATCCTACCCCACCACTGGGGGGACTGAGCCCAAAACCTGTTTGTCAGCAGTTTTCAAACTCAGTCCACCAACAATAGTTTAACATTACCTTGACAGGGAGCTAAGAAGGTACTCCACCTTTCCCAGTGTTGTCCCTTAGGCTAGCAGAGAGAAGTGTTGCGAGTCACTTGCACAAGTTGAAACTAATGTTGAACGATGCAGAGTGTGACACATGTTGAAACTAATGTTGAACGATGCAGAGTGTGACACATGTTGAAACTAATGTTGAATGATGCAGAGTGTGACACATGTTGAAATTAATGTTGAATGATGCAGAGTGTGACACATGTTGAAATTAATGTTGAATGATGCAGAGTGTTACACATGTTGAAATTAATGTTGAATGATGCAGAGTGTGACACATGTTGAAATTAATGTTGAATGATGCAGAGTGTGACACATGTTGAAACTAATGTTGAATGATGCAGTGTGTGACACAAGTTGAAACTAATGTTGAATGATGCAGTGTGACACATGTTAGATACTATCATTAGTCTTAGTCGAGGTTTCAGCTTCACTGCAGTCGGGTTTCCCCATACTTGCTTCTTTCCTATGCCAGTGCAAATCAGACGAAATATCCCCCACTGTCCCATTTGAAAAATGGTGAAGAAAAAAATTAGTCCCAGAACAATCCCAAAATAAGTTCACTAGGTAAATGCATATGGCAGTTGCTAGAAGTGCCAAAGCCAACAGTTGCCACCAGAAATACAGTTTTTTATTGATGGAAGTAGCTGTACATGATAAGTTGGCTATACACTTGTAGAATTATTATAAGGTATTTCACCAGCTCACACGTAAACCGACTGCTGGCCATATTTAATACCACAACACAGCCGTTGCACAGATGAAAGGCATTCGACATGAAAAATAACAGGTCAGAGTGCTGCACCAAGCACTAAACTCAGTAGCCCAGGCAGCGAAACCATGGAGGCCGTCATTATTTGCAGTCAGCATATTGTTGAACAAGTTGCGAGAAGGATGGCGGGAAGAAAGGATGTTGATCGCTGCTGGGAGGGTGTATGCTCCAAGGCTGTTGTGACTAGGCATGAGTTGTTTAATGGCCTATGCTCTATTTGGGTGGGGTGGGGGGGGGGGGGGGGGGGGGGGGGGGGTCACAGGGCAGAGGAAGAGTAGGAATCTCCTTTTTTATGTAGTACATTTTTTCATTAATGTAATATACAAATAAAAAGCTAGACGACCTTGTTCCACGCCTTCAGGTGTATTGGGTATATAGGGCTAGACCTTTATTTTATAGACAATCAACATTTGGTGGATGATATGGTCAACATGATACCAGCTACCTTTATTTCCCAGGACTTTGCCATTTAAATCTGGGTCGACTTTGGAACCAGGGTCAGCCTTGGAGCCAGAATCTTTTTTTTGAAAAAATCCAGATTTAAACCAATGACCTTTTGATCTACATACAAGCATGTAGCCACTACACGACGGCAGCTCCTACGATGCAGTATAGCTCTCTGTTTGGATCTGTAAATTTCCATACTAAAAAATGCTGTTATTGAATATTATTTTGTACTGTGGTATACCAGGCCATAAGACGTGTGGTGGAAAGAAATGGACTTAGTGAGACTGAGGCAGAGAAACGAATTGACTCACAGATTTCTAATGTGGAACGGATAGAGAAGTCCAATGTTGTCATTTGTTCACTGTGGGAATACGAAGTGACTCGCAGACAGGTATGTAAATTGTCATTTGTTCACTGTGGGAATACGAAGTGACTCGCAAATAGGTATGTAAATATTATTATTTTTATTTTTATTTTAATTTTATGCAGAAATAGGAGTCTAATAGGAGTAGTAAGATCGACTATAGATTATTAAAATAAAATTAAGGAGTGCATCTATCTGAGATGTTACTTTGAGTGCTTCTATGTGAGATTACTTTCAGTGCTTCTATCTTAGATGTTTCAGTAATTCTATCTGGGATATTACTTTCAGTGCCTCTTCTATCTTAGATGTTTCAGTAAATCTGTCAGTGGTATTACTTTCAGTGCTTATATCTTAGATATTACTTTCAGTACTTCAATCTGGGAAATTACTTTCAGTACTTGTATTTTAGATATTATTTTCAGTACTTCTATCTGAGATGTTACTTTCCATGCTTCTGTCTGAGTTTAGTCAATTCAAGTACTGATATCACAGCACTTGTGGCATTCCCATAAGCGGTCTCTTCTCGTCTTCAGCAGCCAGGGCAGAGTTTCAATACCATTGGTACGATTGGCAGTCTGATTATTTGCCGTCTTGTTTTTTCTCTCTGAGCGTTGAGTACAGGCCAGAGCCCTCGTTACTCATCACTATATCACCCTCACCTGAATCTAACGATCCATTTGCTCCTTTGAATTGTACTCGTGCTCCCATAAGGCCTAAATCACGTCTGCCTTATGATGCATCAATATTCCACCAGGTTGTGCAAAACTAGCCAGTCTGTCTGACCGCTCATTTCCTAACACACCGGCTGCGTCAAAGAAAAAATCCAGACGATGCTCTTTACTCGTGACCTCTAAAGTGAAGTATGCCACTCTGCACAAAGAATGTCTGTCCTCACCTTCCTCAGCATGCTTTGTGAGTCAGATACACTCATGATGTGTGTGTGTATATATTGCATACTCTAGCCAGCAGAAAGCTGCAGTGACCGCCTCCATCTCCAGTCTAAAGCTGAATATTGTGGAATCATATGATAGGCTCTTCTGCACCAAACTTCGGCCATTAGCTTTTGATAAGAACGTGCAGGCACTTCTTTTGCCTCCTCCCACTGAACAGTGTTTCCCTTTCAACAGTTCTAGTTTAGCTGTTACTTTAACATTTTAAATCCCATTATAGACTTCAGTGATACTTATGTTATATAGTATAATACACTTGTTAATTGTATTTTATGTAATCAACTTGTAATGTTTCTTGTATTAAGAACTTGATATCTTATCTGATATAATGAGCTTGTATTGCTTTTATTTCACAGGTTCAGAAAGCTTGGTCTTTGTTGCAGGATAGAATCAAACCAGCCACTCAGAATAAACTGTAGTTTTGTCAGGAGTAACAAGCAGTCTGCTTAAAAGAAAAAAAAAATTAGTTGCAAGTCCTTTGCAAGATGTTGCATAACCAACCATTTTTTTCTGGGGTGTTTGTGATTTCACTAGGCAATTTTATGTTGTGTACAGTAATTTGCCATTGCTTCCTGAATGGTCAGCTCTCGATACCACTGTTGAAACCAACCCAAGATAGTCTGCTGCCTAATTGCCCACAGCTGAGATCGAACCTGGAACCAGGGAATTATAAAGCACGTTCATAATGCCTGATCTGCCCCTCAGTATAAAAAGGTCGAGCTGTCGGCTGTATATTTTACATCTTCGTATAAAATGGTCAAGCTATACAATCTGGGAAGCTCACAAATGTTTGCTTTCAGACTTCGTCGTTCATTTCCTGAGTAAAAGTACAGTAAAGAACCCTTGTGAATGCCAATGGCACATCGGGCATATTATGCTCATATTCTTTATAGACTCACCGGCACTTTGTAAACAATCTGCCTCAATGCAGATTCAAACCCAAGACCTTCAGGTCAGCATGTAGTCATCTAGCCAGTACACTACCATGGCTCCTCATTTCATGAGTGCATTTTTCTCTTTTACATACTCTTGGGATTGTTGCTGGAATTATAGAATTCATGTAGGACACTGACGGCAAGGTGAGCACCAATATGCAGAGCAAGACCAAGCCACATGCGATGAAACCCTGTGCAATAAAGTGGATTCTTTCATTTTTCAACAACATTTTTTAGTATCTTTTACCTGGTAGCAGAAGCATAACTGAAACAGAAATATGTAGTGGCAATTTTTGTGGTAGAGAATAACATAACTGAAACAGAAATATGTAGTGGCAATTTTTGTGGTAGAGAATAACATAACTGAAACAGAAATATCTAGTGGCAATTTTTGTGGTAGAGAATAACATGACTTGAGCAGAAATATGTAGTGTAGCAATTTTTGTGGTAGAGAATAACATAACTGAAACAGAAATATGTAATGTAGCAATTTTTGTGTCAGAGAATAACATAACTGAAACAGAAATATGCAGTGTAGCAATTTTTGTGGTAGAGAATAACATACCTTGAGCAGAAACATTCAGTGTAGCAATTTTTGTGATAGAGAATAACATGACTGAAACAGAAATATGTAATGTAGCAATTGTTATGGTAGAGGATAACATGACTGAAGCAAAAATACGAAATGTAGCAATTTACCTAGTACAGGATAACATGAACTAATCAGAAATATATAATGTAGCAGTTATGTGGTACAGGATGGCATTGTTTAAGCAGAAATATGTAATGTAACAATTTACATGGTGGGTACAACATAATTTAAGCAGAAATATGTATTGTAGTAATTATATTGTACAGGATGGCATGATCTAAAACAAAATATGTCATGTGAAATTGTACATAATGCAGGATAACATGATTTAAGCAGAAATATAAAATGCAGTAATTTTGGTTATTCATGCTGGCATAACTGAACAAGAAGTATGTGGCTGAAATGGAGTTTACTGCATGTGTTTACTACTATTTGGGCTGTTAAGAACAGTGGTAGTTGTGAGCCTGAGAATTAAAGACCTCATGACTGGCTTAGTCACCACGAACTGTGCAGGCTAGAATATTTATTTTTGCAAAAATATGTCATATAGCAATCTAGGTTGTTGCGGATAACATGATTTAATCATAACTGCGTAATGTAGCATTGTACAGCTAACTCATAGAACTAATTTTTTTGTTCATGTGTGCCTTCAGTAACTATGCAGGGAATGTGAAATCTTAACTTATAATTTCTTCTCTGTTTCTTGTCCCTTCTTTATGATTTCTTTTCTGTTTCTTGACTTGGTTTATAATTGCTTCTCTGTTTCTTGTCTCTCGTCTATAATTTCTTCTCTGTTTCTTGTCCCTCATTCTTAATGTAGTCTAAATTTTGCTGATTACCTGCAGTCATCTACGGATCAGTCTCAAGTATGTACCGTATTTCCACATGTATAGGACGCCCCCACATATAAGACGACCCTTTATTCATATAGCCCTGCATTAGGAAATATATATTTTAAACACATTCCATGTTTAAGATGACCCCCACTTTTGAACTTCAGATGTATGGGACAAACATATAGTCTTATCCACGGAAAAATACAGTATTTTATTCTGATCATGAAGGTTCTGTGGTCTACACGTAGGTTATAAAGTAGACAGCAGAGAAACGTTTTGATGAGTCACAGCATCATGATAATTGCCTTATTCCTCATGTGTCGTTGTGTCAGTGAAAATAATGGTTTGACACATACATGTGGTTTTCTTTCCCTTCCTCTGCCTTTCTTACCCTCCAGCTCTCCTGTTACTATGAGGTACTCAAGTTTTTTTCCCTTCTCCTGTTGTACCTAAATAATGCAGGTTGTCATCTTTAATGATATCTAAGACAGAACTACTGAAAGTAACAAGCAGCTCAAAGTAATTTTGAAACCAATGAGTTATAGTAACATCTAAATAGGAATCAGTTAATATTTTTTTAAAGGAATTATTTCCCTCTAGGATTGTAGGCGGAAATATTGACACCCAGTGACTGGAGAGCCACTATGCAAATGTCAGTTCAGCCGGAGCAGATCTGAGAAACCCTGTTCAGCCTTATAAACTAGTTACTACTGTATTTCCCCCCAAGTATAAAACAATCCTGTTTAAGACGCATCTCAATTTTTGGGACGGGAAATTTTAAGACAAAAATTAATATGATCACATAAAGATCTACTACCATTATATAAGACGCACACAGGTTTTAGACCCTTTATTTTTTTCACAATAACTGCATCTTAAACTTGAAGAGATACAGTGTATTGGGCACCTGTAGTTCTTTTTGAGAGAGAGAGAGAGTGTGTGTGCACATGTGTGCGTGCATGCGGTGGAGGACAGGGGTTTAAGGTAATGTAACATATAAAACAGAGTAGTAACTTCCTGGGGGATTCAAGAACTAAAGAAAGCCACGAACAGGTTATTGTAATGTAAGTATTACTGATTAACACTTGATGTATTGCTTGATACAGGAGTCAGTTGAATGTGAGCATGTTAACTTATAATTGTTGTATCACTAAGTAATCAGTCTTCTTCTGGTGGTTTGAGTCTGGCCTACTTCCTGGCCTCTGAGGCAGTCGCACTCATGACTTCTAAGGATAAGTAATCAGTCTTCTTCTGGTGGTTTGAGTCTGGCCTACTTCCTGGCCTCTGAGGCAGTCGCACTCATGACTTCTAAGGATAAGTAATCAGTCTTCTTCTGGTGGTTTGAGTCTGGCCTACTTCCTGGCCTCTGAGGCAGTCGCACTCATGACTTCTAAGGATAAGTAATCAGTCTTCTTCTGGTGGTTTGAGTCTGGCCTACTTCCTGGCCTCTGAGGCAGTCGCACTCATGACTTCTAAGGATAAGTAATCAGTCTTCTTCTGGTGGTTTGAGTCTGGCCTACTTCCTGGCCTCTGAGGCAGTCGCACTCATGACTTCTAAGGATAAGTAATCAGCAACCTTTATCCTCTAGGACAGGGGCTCTCAACCTTCCTAATGCAGCGACCCTTTAATACAGTTACCTCCCATTGTGGCGACCCCCCCAGCCTATTATTTTCCTTCATAACTTTAATGAATGTGTGTTTTCCGATGGTCTTAGGCGACCCCTGTGAAAGTGTCCTCCAACCCAAAAAAAATGGTGGTAACCGCCAGGTTGAGAACCGCTACTCTAAGACAGTGTTTCCCTAGTTAGTGGTCCACTGACCCCCATGGGTCCGCATAAAATATCTAAGATATCACTGATGTCTTTTAGACAGACACCCACATGCTCACCTTTAGAAAACAATTCTTTTTGTGATTCTAATATAAATGGCAACTTCTTTAGTAAATAGAAATTTAAACACACACACAAAATGTCCACGCTTTCAGGAGTTTTGGGCATACTCTGCTAGATCTGTATTTTATAGACCAATAAGCACTTGATGGGTGATGGCTATTTAAACAATAACACATTCATGACAGACTTTAGAGGCGTCTGTAGACGGGATATACTTTTGTTGAAGAAATTAGGGTGCTTTATTAATATCCTACCCCAAACCGGGGAGATCCACAGGTCACGGGACAGTCTAAAATTTAAGGGGTTGATAGATAGGCTGCATGCATTCATGGGACCTAGGCTGCATGCAGTCGTGGGACCTAGGCTGCACTCTCTTGTCGGATGTTGTTGGGTTGGGGTTAGGGCCAGTTCTGTATATTTTGGGCTCTTTAAAGGCATCAGAAAACTGGGAAACCCAGTCTTACCACTCTCTAAAATGTTGGATTGTCCTTTGAGGTCATTTGGGGTAGGATATTAATAAAGCACCAAAATTAGTTGCTAGAAAACTGTCGATGACTCTTCTATGTGTAGTTAGATGTTTTTTTTACACAATGGGGAGAAAATTGCTGTGGATGGTCCTGCTAGATATAGAGGGCCATCTTATAAACAACTGGGAGAAAATTACTGCCAGATGTCATTGGGTTTCTGCTGGCATAGAAACCTTTCAACAGTTTGGATTGAGGAAACTGCCCAAGGAATGCTACCTGCATTGAATAAACAACAGTGAGAACTTCCCTGTGACAAGTAACATACGTTTAACCGTCTCTGATGGAGTACTCTGCCACTCTGGAGCTCTTAGGTGACCATTCTCCTCTTGAACAAGGATAGCTGAATCAACACTTGTACTCCAGTGATATTTTGCAGCTTGTTTTACTTTAATTTAAAGCTAGTAACTACTATCACCTCACATTTCTTGATTTGTTTTTTTTCAGCCTTAAATATTTTGTCACTGAATTATTCTGGCTGGCTTACATTTAAAGATGACTCAGATGTCATGATAGTGACTACAAAAGAAGAAATGTAGTAAACTCTTTTGCCCAGAGAATCTGCAAAACCAACACTTCCAGATGAGCCCCATTCCCCATAAAGGTCACTTTTCTGACTTATCTATAGTGACCTGCTTAGGCGATGCATAGTGAATGCTATTGGCTCTTTTCTTTCAGGTGGTCCAGCTATGTATGCATTAACTAAAAATAGCATTGGACAAGGGGTGGGAGTCCTTTGAGCCCGATAGCAAAGTAAAATTTTTCTGAAGGATTTTTAATGGAATTCCAATGCGGTCGTGACTCACTGTTTTTAGTGTCACCATGGTATAAGGGTTACCAAAATCTATATAGAAAATATGGCCCATCCAATTCCATCATTCATCATCACCAATCTGTGACACCTTTATACATCAAATGGGACTGACAGTCTAGCACTTCACTCCGCTCTGTTCTATGCAATCTTTTCAGTACCATAGATTGAATACAGTTAAGCACTTCTGGAATCTCTGATCAGTGTTCTACTTAGGTTTTTTTTTGGACATCCTCGTTTCTTCAGTCCACTTGTTTCCAACTGCAGTGGTGTTTGGTGATTGTCTCCTTCTGCTTCTGATGTACCTGTGCTGTTTTGTGATCATCTCCGTTTGCTTCTGATGTACCTGTGCTGTTTTGTGATCATCTCCGTTTGCTTCTGATGTACCTGTGCTGTTTTGTGATCATCTCCTTCTGCTTCTGATGTACCCGTGCTGTTTTGTGATCATCTCCTTCTGCTTCTGATGTACCCGTGCTGTTTTGTGATCATCTCCTTCTGCTTCTGATGTACCCGTGCTGTTTTGTGATCATCTCCTTCTGCTTCTGATGTACCCGTGCTGTTTTGTGATCATCTCCTTCTGCTTCTGATGTACCCGTGCTGTTTTGTGATCATCTCCTTCTGCTTCTGATGTACCCGTGCTGTTTTGTGATCATCTCCTTCTGCTTCTGATGTACTCGTGCTGTTTTGTGATCATCTCCTTCTGCTTCTGATGTACCCGTGCTGTTTTGTGATCATCTCCTTCTGCTTCTGATGTACCCGTGCTGTTTTGTGATCATCTCCTTCTGCTTCTGATGTACCCGTGCTGTTTTGTGATCATCTCCTTCTGCTTCTGATGTACCCGTGCTGTTTTGTGATCATCTCCTTCTGCTTCTGATGTGCTTATGCTGTTTTGTGATCATCTCCTTTTGCTTTTGATGTACCCGTGCTGTTTTGTGATCATCTCCTTCTGCTTCTGATGTACCTTTGCTGTTTTGTGATCATCTCCTTCTGCTTCTGATGTGCTTATGCTGTTTTGTGATCATCTCCTTTTGCTTCTGATGTACCCGTGCTGTTTTGTGATCATCTCCTTCTGCTTCTGATGTACCCATGCTGTTTTGTGATCATCTCCTTCTGTGCCCATGGTGATTGCCTATCTCCTTCTGCTTCTGATGTGCCCACTATGTTACCTGCATTTGCCATCTTGACCTACGATAATGTTTTATGGATCTAGTTTCCATTTCCTTGAAACTAACTGCTCTAATCTCAGTGCTGTTTTTTCTGTCAACATTTTAATTTCTCTTTTTAACTTCTTTTTTTCTTATAATTTGTTGTTTTCTAGCAGTGCTTATGGATTTTACTCTGAAGTCCGCTAATATGTGTCATTAAAAAAATGAATTGCTATTTAGATACTATGTAAGTTTACCTAAACTTTTATATAATGTTTACTTTATTTTGATATCTCTAAACATAATCGGAGCCATTTAACATACTTTACATACAGACAGGAAAGACTAAGGATTCTTGAACAGACATTATATGTTTGCTGAGCTCTGTGTATGAATGAATACATTCTTTCAAGTGAAAGTAAAATTGGGGAACATAAAATAGATCATCAAGTTTATGGCAAGAACTCTGTTGGATTAGAGATCACTGAGTATAGACAACATACCAACTGCAATAAAGTTAACACTTCAAACAAGATACACAAAAATAGTTTTGTTAACATTTTTTTAATGAGACTGGTTTTCATGTCAATAAAAGTTTCATCTCAGTAATTCTTATTATATGACAAACCTGTACATGCTTTTAATTGAGTAAATTTATGATTCTTTTTTCATCTGCGCGCGTCTTTGAAAGGAAATTTGGCACATTGTGGTTTACAGCTAGGCTGTAGTATCTGCACTTTTTGATCCAACATTGAGGGAATTGTCTATTCTTTTTTCTGTTTCTTTTCAACCTTAGAATCCACAGGGAGAAATTTATTGTAAAACCCTTTATACTTTGGTGAGCATGTTGAAAGACACTTTAGCTGGCGTGCTGCCACAAAGTTAACATAGGGATTGACACCCACCCCCACCCTTCGCTCCGCCCTACACATTTACTTGGTGAAAAATTAAGGGTTGGAATGCTCAAGCCAAACTCCCCCCCTCCCACCGCCTCCAAAGAACATATTGGTTGAAAGGGGGCGCGGAGGCCCACCCCCAACACGTACTTCCCACCACCTAGGCAAAAACTGGGTGGGAGCTCAGACCTCTTAAGGCTTCAACACCCCAGTTAGGTAAGAAAACATTGATAGACCCTACAAATCACGCCCTAATTGGGTGGGGAAAAGATTCTTCAGGTTCTAAACATTTTGTAAGGGGATTAACATGCATATACCAAAAAAAAAAAAAAATGAACTTCATAAATATTAGTTCACACATTTCAATGCTACTTGGCTCTGTCGAAACCGAAGTCTGTTTCGGTTTTTACTTCATAAGGGACAGCGATGGGCGTTCTGCTGGTTTTGGCCGCGCTGTTTTTTTTTTTTTTTCACGGAGGGATCTGTCTGGTCTTGAGGTATGGAGCCCGCCTCGTGTGCTAGAGGTCCCGGGTTCAGGCCTTGATGAGAGCTAGGATTTTTTCACGTGGACTTATGGTAATTTCCCCTGGTCTCGGTGTAGTGAGATCGGACGTTAGTGTGCATTGTTGCGCACGTAAAAAAATCCATTGGCGGTTGGAAATCGAAAAGAGTAGCCTAGCGGCGCTGCCTGGGCAAAATTTGGAGTTAAAAATTTACTTAAAGTATTTCAGGATCCTCGCCGGTGCTACGGAGCCCGTGCACTGCGCTGAGCTACTTCGGACTTGTTACATTTGTGTAGTTCACTTCATATTTGACAAAGGCTGTCGGCCGAAATGTCATTTGTGTTGTTTTGTACACGTTTTTCTGCTTCCCCAATTTTTGAATATTTTTAGTCACATTTCACTGGAATTTCCTGAGTTAGAAGTAGAACAGAGCACTTATGGGTTACTACCTGTGTGCCGTGATGTTGATCCGTTGTTCAAATCTTCAAACCTTCTATGACTATTATTTTTTCTTTTCTTTTCACGAAACAACTATTGGCGACACATTTGCCATGAAGCTGGAACTAAAATTAACTTATCAACTGACGGATTAACTGATGAGACAAATATGTGTGTTTTTCCCAATATTTATACATTATTAATCCATAGAGGTTATTCAAACACAGATAACACCACTGTTCTACAATGGAGGAAATCCGTAAATAACATACAACGCAGACACAATACAGTAGTACTGGATAAAACAGAATAAGATCTTGAAGAATGAGTAAAGCAACTACGTAAATTAAAAAAACAAAACGGTAATAGTTTATACATAAGATCAGAAAATCAGCAGTGAAAGTAACCAAAGTAAACACCTAGCCAGTGTTGAAAAATTACAGTGAATGGAAAATACAATGTTAACCTTACAATATTAATTAGTAAGAGATCATGACTGGTGTTAGGTAGAAATAATGATTAAAAAAAAAAAGAGTTCAGGTCAGCTTTTTGAATTCACTGCACCGGGTGCAGTCATTCCATTTAAATTCATCGCATTTTATTTGCCTCACTTTTTCTCAGAGATTTGTTTTCAAATGCATTTAACAATACAAACACGGAAAAAAAAACCCACCACACTGAAACAGGAAGAACTGTCAAAACAACCTGAAACAACACGAAACAAAAATACCAGCGGCTGTGGAAACTTTTTTGGGGCCTGGATATTTATAAATTTATAAATTTTCTGAGGAAATAGGGCCTCAGTGTATCTAAACCTCCAGGTTCTGGGGAAATAGGGCCTCAGTGTATCTAAACCTCCATGTTCTGGGGAAATAGGGCCTCAGTGTATTTAAACCTCCAGGTTCTGGGGAAATAGGGCCTCAGTGTATCTAAACCTCCAGGTTCTGGGGAAATAGGGCCTCAGTGTATCTAAACCTCCAGGTTCTGGGGAAATAGTGCCTCGGTGTGTCTGAACCTTCAGGTTCTGGGACCCCATTTTGCGAAGAAAAGAAAAAGAAGAGACCCGCTGCCCCCTCACAAGCATTTCGTAAAAGGCGACTAATTAGGGGTATATCTTTTGAAGTCAGGATGCATCTTTTCAAGAAGCCAGGAACCAGAATTTTGCATAAATAAGTCAGATCTGTAAAACGGATGTGCCCGCAAATTTCTAGTTTTGGAACACGATCAAAGCCCAGAAGTAGAAACCAACCAACATTGTTTTGCCGAAGTTTACAGCACATGAACGTCAAGAAGAAGAAGAAACAGAAGAAGAAGCAGAAGAAGATGACGAAAAAGCCTGCTTCAGTAACCTTAATGACAGTTTTAGAATTGCGATCAAGCTCACACACCTAGTGATATCAATGCTGTGATCCGTCGGGGGTTCGTGAACCCCTGTTTAAGAACCCCTGGTTTATGAAAACCATAAAGGCTGGCGACACAAGAGCAGTTTCAAAAACGGACTGTTGTCCTCTGAGTTAATTACCAGGGCTGTTCAATAAAGCAAGTCTGCAATGGCCACCGGTGACGTTTTCTCGATGGTTTACAAGAGATGACTTGTAATAAACTGCTACAGACATAAATCTTCTAGCAGCGACTCGAAGCTGTGGTGATAAAGTGTTTAGGGAGCTGGTTATCCCGGCATGTGGAAGGGATTCGATTCCAAGCGGGGTTATATTACGATATAGTCTCATGACTTAGATACTTTAGTTCATTCATTCATTTATTCATTCATTCATTCATTCACTCATTCATTCATTCATTCACTCATTTATTCACTCTCTCATTTATTTACTCATTCATTCATTCATTCATTCATTCATTCACTCACTCATTCATTCACTCATTCACTCATTTATTCACTCATTTATTCACTCACTCATTCATTCATTCACTCACTCATTCACTCATTCATTCATTCAATTATCCATTAATTCGTTCGTTAACTTTATTTCCAAATTGTATTCTAGATTGTATTTCTTCTGTCATCATGTTGGAGTAGCTGATTCATTTATTCACTCAGTCACTCATTCATTTATTCAGTTATCCATTCATTCGTTCGTTTGTTTGTTCATTCATTCATTGCCCTGTTGTGCGATGCTTACTTTATTTCCAGATAGTATTCTAGATTGTATTTCTTCTGTCATCATGTTGGAGCAGCTGAAGTTTGCACTTAAATACTTAAATGTTTCCGTTCGTTTGATTGTCATATTATCCACTTGTATGTAACCGGAGTTTATATCCTTTACCTGTTTTGTTGTTGTCATATATTCAAACTTATCTTGATTTATAACTAATTCCATTAGCCATACCAATGCGCATCAAAAATATTTGTTTTGTTTTAGTCTCTGTCCCAGCGTGGGAAACAATTTTTTAATTTCAAAGCCCCATCCCGGTTGTTGTCGTGGGCCCTATATAAATAAATATATATATGTGTGTGTATTTTTAGTATCCAGAAGCCATGAGTTGTTAACCCTTAGGCTCGGTAATGTGGATATCGCAACCTTTCGGCCTTGATTCCATTGTAAATACCGTAAATCTGGAAGAAATGTGGCTTTCCTGCCTACCCCCGAGATTGAACCCGGACCACAAGGAGTTCGTCACCCGGTCTCCGCGCAATCCGGTTTAGCCAACTATGCTAGAGAGCCGGGCCGGCCCTAAATATAAAATACGGGGTGAATGGGGTTTCTGCAACTTGCCCCCTGATGATTCTCTTCCGAATGGTGGCACTTTGTATCCCCGGTTGTTTATCACTCCTTGTGCGGTCCTGGTGGGGTTCAAAATCAACCTGTCAGTCAATATTTTATTAAATTTCCTCAAATATTAAGCCCGCGATCATGTACGAGAAATCGTTTATGGTAATCGTCGATGATAATTTCTTCGAGGTATGGAAACATAATTGTCCTAGCTTTTGAATTATTTCAGACAAGACAATTATAGATCCCATATAATATATGATATATGATGAATGCAGACAGGGGGAGTAACTAGGGTGAAATATTTCCCTTCTCTAATATAGAACCTAATGGAACCCATTTAAGATGTCTAGATTGACTGTCCTGTTAAGATTCGGGTACATAATAGAGGACACAAGGGCAAGATAATAAGGAGGATGATGCAGGAGGAAACAAGACATAAGAAAGGCAAAGGCAAAAAAAAAAAAAAAAACACATAAGGACCAAGACAGGAAGGAGCGGTTTAATTTAGGAAAGGAACGAACATAAAACCAGACAGCTGCTGCACATACCATAATCTTAGCCATGCAAGTGGCGCAAATATACCAAACCACAAATATAACCGGAGACTGTTGGCAGCGAAGCTGATTACAGCATGTTTAACGTGGCTGAGTTTTTTTTTCTCCCTAGAACAGTAACGCTAACTGCCCCGCTTTGGAGTGCACACTTTAAAGCACTTTCCTGCTAACTCTAACTCACTGGGATGCACCTATTTAGTAAGTCATTCTTCTTCTTGTTGTTCGGGTTCACAGTCTGTATACACTGGCGGAAAGTTCTGGTTGTCCCTCCTTTTCTGGGCTTCAGTCTTGTTCCAGAACTTGAGTGTTGCGTGCAGATCCGTTTTACAGATATGGCTTATTTGTATGCAGACTGAGGTTTGAGGTTTGAAAAACGGACCAACATCATGGCACACGGGTAGTAACCCATAAGTGCTCCGTTCTTCTTCTAACTCAAGTCTGAGTCAAAAGCACAGTGCACAGGCTTTGTAGCTCCGGCTAGGACCCTGAAATAATTTGGGTAGATTTTTAACTCCAAATTTTGTCAGGAAAGCCGTTAGGCTACTATTTTCGATTTCCAACTGAGAAGGGATTTTTTTAGGTGCGCAACAATACACACGGGCGTCTGAACTAACTACACTAAGACCTGGGGGAATTACTAGAAGTCCAAGTCCACGTGAAAAAATCCCAGCTCTTACTGGGGATTGAACCTGGAACCTCTAGCACTCGAGACGGAACCATGCCTCGAGACCACGCAGGCCCCCGTTTGCAGACTGTTGAATCCTTACCTTTCAGGCAGATGCACTTCGACTCCGAAGCAATCCCACAGTTAGTCTATTCTTAGGACATTCTTGTTGGGGAGGCAATAGGTGCATTCTTGTTTTCTATACACTGAGCCACAGAAACCCATACTGGGAGTTGGCTAGAAGTGAAGCAGAGAACCATTTCCATGCTAGCGGCGAATTGGGCCTATGATGCTAAACTCATATTTTATGGACCTGTATAGACCTTTGATAGGTCATGTGATCAATATCACACCGTCTGCATTTACTAGGACTTTGCCTAGTACCCAGTTATGGCTGGGTCGACCTGTGAGCCAGTATCGTTTCTGGAGAGGGAAACATCAATCGAATTCTTGACCTTCGAGCCGGGGGCGGAGCGTCTAGCCGATACACCATCTCGGCTCCCTAACCTAATTAGTATAATAAATTAGTGACCAATAATTCACTTGTCTGTTGAGACAGTTACCACAGGGGTTCACAGTCTGGGAATGGTATACTATACTGTTTTAATAAGGCAAGTACAGCTGTGTTGCTGAAGGCTATTTTATTACAGTGGACACACACACGATGACCTTTTGACATCTCTTGTCATACCTTTACTAAATACACACGGTGCAAGGCACTGTAAAGCATAGGGGACAATAATTTTAATGAATCATGTTACGAAAATATTAATGAGAATTATAATGTGATAGACGATTTTCACATTATGGCAACATAGACAAGACATCTGATTTTGGAACTGAGGGAAATTTGGAAAGACTTGTGGAAAATGGGGAGGCCCGTCGTGTAATGTCTGTACAGGGCAAGCTATTCTATGAAGCCAAAACAGTAAATTAAAAAATTAGTATCGTGGGGTGAGCAGCCAACCCTACACGATGGACGTGTCGCGACTGCGACTTCCCTCGCGCTCAGTCAAATTTCAAACCTAAACCCGTCCGGAAGGGTATATAGTGCCTTATATTGATACAAACCTTTATCTTGTAATATATTCTTTTCTAGACCCTCTAGTTGCTTTGATAAATCTTCATTTTCAAACTTGCAACTATAGGTTGACGATTTCTGGTAATTTATTTAGAAATTCCTGTAAACCGGTTTACTCCTTGGGCAGGAATACAGGGGACTTCTTTCCTAGAGACGCTAGTTTGGTTTTGAAAAAAAACATTCTTTCGCCTGATCCCAAAGTGTCTAGACGTGTATACAGTCTGTGTAGAAATTGGCGCATTCAAAGTTCCATTTCTATCTTGGAAGATTTCCTAAGCTTGGGTAAGTTGATTATAGTTTACGAGTACCATAATTGATGTCTTTTTAAAGTTGGCCACTGCTGCAGAGAGGACAGAGTCAGCTGTGTGATCGCACAGAGTTCGACCGTTCATGATGTCCAGAGATCAGACTCCGAACATCGGACCTTCCCCTGTACAGACTAATTAGTTGGTGCTCTACATAACCCACACCATTTGTAAAGATATTAAACCCTACAAGTAATTATTCTCTGACCAGTCAAACGAAGCTTTGTGCCGCATAACAGAAATAAGGAATCTAGGTCGTCTTTAAACGGTGAAATACTGTGCCGTCAGGGCTAGGCGCTCTGAGTCAAAGGTGTGTTTGACACAGATTCAGGGAGTGTGTAGTGAACGGCCTGTGGAGACGGTATATATATAGGTACTAACTGTAAACATTGTATGTCTGCAAGCAGATGTGAGGGTGGATAGAGGATGATCTATGTGTGGTAGTGTCTATCTGTCTCCACTATATACCTTGTTTTCTATCTGTTGCACTATTTTACAGACAGATAAATGAAAGGAGACATTGTCTCCTGTTCTTGAGAGTTACACTCTGAGGATTGGAGAAAGGTGTCAGAGGTGGGATGAGCTGGTGTGTGAATAAGGTTTATTACTAATTCTGAGTTCTTTCCTGGCAGGATGATACCTCCTTAGAGATCAGGCAGACGAATCACAGTCCAGCCAACAACCACCAACCCATACCATTCTGTGCACCAAGCAGATCCAAAAGTCCTGTATACTGTGCCACTACCTCAACATGGCAAGAGCATGTTTGTGAGTTCTAGGACGAGTGGACAATTGCAGACACCTATGTCATCAATCCAGAGAATCAGTCTTCAAGAGCTTTGTTGGGCTCTTATGCAGTTGTTGTGTCATCACTTATGAGACCAACAGTGGGCATCACAGTCTCCAAGAGCTTTAGTGGGCTCCTGTGCAGTTCCTGTGTCCGCGTTCTTGACAGTCAGCTTGTACCAGATCAAATCAAGGCCCAACTACTGATTGAGTCAACTACAATCGAATCACCATGGACTGAGGGGAGCAGTGACCTACGAACTGGGCTAAGTGATCTTTTATTCACATTACATGCTCTCTTCCCACAGCACCTTATAAGTCCGATGATGAACTTATGTACACCTCAAGTCTAAATCTGGCTGATTCAATACCTGGGTTGTGTCATTGTTTCCTGAGCTCCATTCACTGTCTCTTGTTTATCGATTCATTATTATATGTATATATTGTACTGATTACATGCACACATTTTCATGGCTGACTTGGGTGTCCCTATTTCACCATTCTAACTGTCTAGCTCTGATGTTTGTGTGAGTAATAAGTGTTATCTGTGTTAACATGGCTATGATAGTATACTATCATAACCTGGGCGCTATCTTTTTATAGTAGTGAGGGTGCCCAGCCAAGTGTGCCTAGGAATATTATATAGTTTGTAGTGCCAAAGCTTGAGTTGCCCTACTCCTGAAATAAGTTGAGCGTATATTGGCCATGGGGCATCCCTTAGACCAATACGAGCCAACGACTCAACATAACTATTTCAGAGTGATGTTGGTTCTTAAGGAGAAATCCTTAAATCAGGCACGCGACAGGAGTGATATGTGACACTAAGAAAGAGTAAGTCATATATATATATATATATATATATATATATATATATATATATATATATATATAGAGAGAGAGAGAGAGAGAGAGAGAGAGAAAGAGAGAGAGAGAGAGAGAGAGAGAGAGAGAGAGAGATAATGAGAAAAAGACATTCCGAAAGACAGCGATAGACAGAGAGCGGGAGAGACAAGGGGATCAAAGAAAAATAGATAAACAAAGAGCGAGAATCACGAAAGAATGAGAGAGTTAAACAGACATACAGACAGAAAAACAAGGAGTGTGTATGTGTGTGTAAGAAAGAGAGATGCTGGGAAAGGGGAAGGCAGGGGAGAGAAATGCATCAACAGAAAGACAAATATGTATGTATGTGTGCGTGTGTGTGTGTGTGTGGAGAGAAAAAAGGATTGGGTGGGGTTAGGGGGAGGGTAAAAAAAGGGGGGGGCGGGCGATTCCCCTTCCAATACAGCTTCAGGGATATGAAATTTATGTGTTCTTTTTTTTCTCTTGCTTTTTAAAAAAAAATTCCCCCTTTATCTTTTCAGTAATTGGTCCTAGTTAAGGCTCACCTGGTGTGACTTTTTCTAAAAATCTGCACAAAGAATTTGCTTCTGCCTAGTCTCCAGGCTTGTTTTAGGTTTTTGGGGTATTGTTTGTCTGCAAAGTCATTGACATCTATCCGTGGCTTTGAATCGAGAGAAGTAGAGTGAGGTAGTGCGCGGTGTCATGACTACATGTCTTATACTAGTTCGCATTTCAAACAAAGGTCGTACACTAAGCTAAGGTTAGCAGGTCTAAACAGGACGTTTTCCAAGTTCAATGTATACCAAAGCGAACGAATACAGAACTACTAATGTACACACAATGCTTACAACTTTCACGCTCCTGTCGGGGGCTGCGTGGTCTCGAGGCATGGCGTTCATTTCGAGTGCTAGAGGTCCCGGGTTCAAATCCCGTTGAAGGTTGAGATTTTTTTCACGTGGACTTCTAGTAATTTCCCTTTGTTTCTGGGTATTAAGATCGGACGCCCATGTGTGTTTTGTTGCGCGCGTAAAAAATCTTTTGGCATTTGGACATCGAAAAAGAGTAGGGTAACGGTTCTGCCAGTGGCAAAAGTTGGAGTTAAAAATCTACCTAAAGTATTTCTGGATCCTCGCCGGTGATACGGAGCCCGTGCACTGCGCTGAGATTCTTCGGACTTAGGCGTGAGTCAGAAGTAGAATGGAGCACTTATGGTTTACTACCCGTGTGCCATAATATTGATCCGTTATCTAAACATTAACCTAAATTTGAATGTCGTCTATTTCTCACCTCTAATAGCTAATTATTTGTCTTTGTTTTATGTAAACATAGACAAGTGTGTGGGTTCCGGGGCCCTATTATAGGGAAAACAAGAATAGACCCACTGCCTGCCCAAAAGCATGTCGTAAGAGTCGACTAATTGGGAGCTTCCTTCGAAGTCGGAGTGCATCTGCCTGAGAAGCAAGGAACCAACAGTCCACACTCAAATGTGTCAGATCTGTCAAACAGGTGCACACGCAGCACTCAGGTTCTGGAACAGGACTGCAGTCCAGAAGTGGATGAACAACCAGAACTTTCCACCAGAGTTTACAGCTGGTGAACGCAAAGAAAGAAAATTTCTGTCTTAACCCACCCATTTCCAACAGTTTGAAAGTCTCTGATCTAGCAGTTCTAGCAGTCAAGAATGTCAAAGCACACTCTAAACTAATGGGAATGCTGTGTTGGCTTGTGAATAAAAAAGTTGGAAGAAAAAAAACTCAAGCAACTTTCTGCACGTTACAAGCTAGTTCCAATATGATGGAAGATTTTATGTGGGCAGTTAGTACGCTCATTTATGTTTGGAAGGGTGAAATAAGATATTTAATCCTCTTCTATATTTATTTTTCTTTGCATTGTCCGTTTCTAAACGTCAGCTGAAAAAAATATTTATTTTAGGTCTTCTATACTGTTTGAGGTGTTGCAATGTCAAACTCGATTTAAACGTTTTTTTTTTTTTTTTACTCCGGGATCGCTAACCTAAAAAGAAATGTTTAAGTTTTAAAGTCAACATAGGGCCAATTTTAATTCATTTTTTTATTATCAAGAAACCATGAGTTGTTAACCCTTTGGCTCGGTACTATGGATATCGCAACCCTTTGGCTTTGATTCCACGATAGGTACTGTAAATCTGGGAGAAATTTGGCTTTTTTGCCTACCCACGGGCGTGAACCCGGACCACAGGGAGTTCGTCACCCGTTCACCGCGAAGTCCGGTTTAACTGACTGTGCTAGCGAGCCATGAATTTTGACTCATTAATTACTTTCTACGACTCTTAACGGCAGAAGTGGTTTATGATGATGATGATGATAAAGGCGGGTTCGACGGTAAGTGGTAGTCATATACATGGCCGACCTAACACATGGTCACGCTGGGCACTTGTCCCAGCATAGGGGCCCTAGGCTAATCTGTGTATGTAAAGTGACTTACAATAAGTCACAATAATGTTACGCTAACAGTAATTGTCGGCTCTGTGGCTAAGTCGATGCGAACGCTTCGCTTCGTATTGCCGGGATGCCAGGTTCGATCCCAGCTGCGGGCAATGCGCCTTGTGTTGGTTTCGACAGTGGTATCAAGAAAGCCGACCGTCCAGGTGGCAATGGCAAACTACTGGATGTAAATTGCCTAGAGAAACCACACAACAGCCAGCCGCTGTTAGGGTTGGTTCTGCAACGTCCTGTAAAGGATACGCAACTTACTTTTTAAAAAAAGTAATTATATGTATTTCTGTTGCCCCCCCCCCCCCCCCCCCCCCCCCAAAAAAAAAAAAAAAACTTTTTTCGAGGCATAAAAACACAAAGAAACAAGTGTAGATTCTGTGTTACTTACAACGCTGAAAACAACAATATTGGGCTATCCTCCGAATAACGGTTCCAAATTATCGAGCTAAGAAAATACCCTAACAGGGCCTCAGTCAAATTGCTAAACCTCTTTCCGGCGACTATACCGTACACCGCGGAAAAGCTTCCGCCGAGTTGAAGTCACCACCGAGAGTTTCCCACGCGTGGATTGGAGCTAAACTAGATGGCTGGAACTCAAGAGCAGCAGCTACCGCATCTCCTGCAGCTTCCTCAATTGTATATGCTCGTGAGTCCCAGCCATCTAGTTTACACCCCCTCCTCTTTTCCCGCCCCGCAGAAAAATAGAGAGAGATTGAGAGGAAAGAGATGAGAGAGAGAGAGAGAGAGAGAGAGAGAGAGAGAGAGAGAGAGAGAGTGTGAGAGAGAGAGAGAGAGAGAAGAAAGTAGAGAGATAAGAAAGAAAAAATGAAAGAACGAGAAGGGAAAAAAGAGAGAGAGAGAAATAGATATAGATAGATAGATAGATAGATAGATAGATAGATATAGATAGATAGATAGATAGATAGATAGATAGATAGATAGATAGATAGATAGATAGATAGATAGATAGATAGATAGATAGATAGATAGATAGATAGATAGATAGATAGATAGATAGATAGATAGATAGATAGATAGATAGATAGATAGATAGATAGATAGATAGATAGATAGATAGATAGATAGATAGATAGATAGATAGATAGATAGATAGATAGATAGATAGATAGATAGATAGATAGATAGATAGATAGATAGATAGATATATATAGATAGATAGATAGATAGATAGATAGATAGATAGATAGATAGATAGATAGATAGATAGATAGATAGATAGATAGATAGATAGATAGATAGATAGATAGATAGATAGATAGATAGATAGATAGATAGATAGATAGATAGATAGATAGATAGATAGATAGATAGATAGATAGATAGATAGATAGATAGATAGAGAGAGAGAGAGAGAGAGAGAGAGAGAGAAAAGGGGGAAGAGGTGCCAGATGTTACGTGTTCATACAGTCAACAGCTGTCAGACAGAGATAATGCTCACCTGCCCACATTTTCACGTATTCACATGTTTTTGGGCTATAATGTATGTTTCCAGCTTTCAGACACATAAAATTCCGAAATGCAGTCTTTAATATAAACGTTTTTATATGTTTATTGTCGAAATGTAACCGTCAGTTGGGAAATAATTGCATCTGCCATTTTATGCTTTACACACATACCCCCCCCCCCTCCCCCAAACCCAGAAACGTCAAAGAAATATAAAACCAAACAAACACAAGCATCACTATCTTTGAAGTAATTTAACGCCGGTGAAAACATCTTTATTGACTTAAGAAATATTTTGTGGGGCAGATCAATCTGACTTCTTTCACGGTACATCTTTTCGCGTAGCCTTTATTGTAGCCTGCGGATCCGAAGATCCTGCGTCCGAAATGAGCTGGATTTTTTTCTCTGCTGGGAAGTAAAGGAAGCCGGCGTGATGTTGACTACATCACCCACCAGGCACTGATTGATCAATAAAATATATTTCTAGCCCTATGTGCCCAATATGGCTGAAGGTGTGGACAATCTCCTTTACTTGATCATGTATTGTTAGGGAAAACTACTAAGCTCCCCTGCCAATTTTATAGGGGGGGGGGGGGGGATTTAGGGGGAGGGTGGTTAGGAGGAGCTCAGCCCTTATAAATTATTATCTTTGAAAGGGGTGGGGAGGGAGCGTTGAAGATACCTAAACCCCCAAGTTCCAACACCCCTTCACCCCGACACTTTTTCAAGTCCGGTCCAGAAGTCGTACCCAATTGTTTAAATCTGTAACCCATTAACCGTTCTGTTGTTAAAATCTGTAACCCAGTAACCATTCGATTGTTGAAGTTGTTGAAATCTGGCCTGCAATCTATTAATGATCACGTTCCTCAGAGAAATGTAACCAAAGCAAAAGCAAACAAGCATCTGATTTTCATTTTGCCTTATTTGCGGTACATTAAAAAAAAAAAAAAAAAGACACCAAACTAAAGCTAAGTCACATGCTTACAGTAAACTAAGTAAAAGGAACTTTTCAAATCATCGAACTGCACTGGTGTCATTGGTGTTTTTCTCTCGGGTGGTCATCTCCAGCATTAATCTCCCGTGAACTGCGGATGTTTCATTGTATGCCGGATAGGCTATCAAAAAATCACCACACATCGTTGCTCATGTGAATTTTTTTTTTCATTAGGGGTACATAAATTATTAGTCAAATAAAGCTCAAAGAAATTCGCCACTTTAAGAAAACAGCAGCAGCTGTGCAATTGTAAACTATTAAATCATAAGGACATGGACAAATCTAAGGCCACAAGCAACAATTTGTGTAAATCCGTGCACTGAGTCTTCGAGACACTGGTTGAAGCAGTGATTCCCAAACTGTGCGCCACGGCGCCCATGGGAGCCTCGACCTCTTCACAGGGTCTCCTGCGAAATATTGTAAAAGCTTCATAATTGATTTAACCAAGACACGAATAATCATAGAACAATTTTTATAGAAAAAAGGCGCCACGACCATTAACAGTTTGGGAAACACTGGGGTGAAGTGTGAATTAAAGCAAACACGGTCCGAGAAAATCCTGCTGTCTGACGAGATCGTTGACACAGATTCCTCACTTGGCCCACATACTGGTACTGCTGTAGCTAACAGTAAGTAGATTACTGATCAGATTTAGTACTCGCATCACGACATCACGATACCTACCTTTATCGATCGACTATTCCCCCCGCCGCATCAGCGGCTAACAATGTATTGTGAAAAATAGTAAACATATAAATTTGTTATTCTCCGATATACGTGATTTTAGCTAGAGGGGAGAAAACAACATAGCACTCTTACTGCAGAAACACATATTTCTTCTTAGTAAACATTTTTTTTTTTAAATTAATAAAAATTGTGCATTCACATGTGTGTTATTTTTCTAACTGCATCGCAATAAATAGAAATGGCACTAATTTTGGCTTTAAAATAGTAGAAAGAATGACGTCAGTATTGCATTTTAAACATATAAATATAATAAAATAAAATATATATTTCTAACACAAACAGCTAACACAGTTCCAAGATAGGACAACATTTTCTTTGTTTTTAAGTAATAAACACTTCATAACGTGAAAGATAATTATTCGTTATTTTGAAGCCCCACTCCGGCTGTTGCCGGGGATCCCAATATAACCCAACCTGTGGGTTGAATGGGGTTTTTGGGACCTGTGCCCGAGTGATCCTAATCCAAATGCTTGCAGTTTGTGTCACCGTTGTGAGATCTTGGTGGGATTAAATCGCATATATATATAACACCCTCACACAAAGTCAAACATAATATTGCCGGATTCAATCATGTTATAAACTATGCCCCAATATAGGACGGAATTTTTGGTACACGTATTTTAAAGCCTTAACCCGGCTGTCGTGAGTGATCCTAAAACAACTGTTAAACGGGGTTTCTGGGACTTGTGCCCGGGGGGGGGGGGGATTTGCATCCAAATGGTGGCACTTTGTGTCGCCAGGTGTTGAATCACTCATTGTGCGGTCCTAGTGGCTTGATTGTCGCTTAGTTTCGCTGCTTGTTTCTTCTGTCCCTAAAATCTGCCGCCCAGACACCGGTGTGTCTGTTGGCGTCACCTTCTCCCATTACCCAGATATCCCGACCCATTTTCGCGCTTCGTCCGCGGTGGCGATATATAGGTTAGTACATGTCCTATTGATCCTCTTGAACAAAGTTTTGTCGCTAGGGACGCAGATGAGTATCATTTATTAATTACATAATAGTCCTATGTAGTTAGTGCATATTTGTGTATGTGTGGTGTGTTGTTCTTTATGTGCTGATGAAGATTAATCGCCGCAACGTCCTTTGTTCATTGTGATCGATTTTGTAAAGCTGACATAAAATATTTGTTTCTTTCTTATCCTTTTTTTCTTCCAAATAATTTCATACCTTTTTTTTTTAAACCACAGCAACTGAGCACGATGGAATTTAAGTAACGTATCAATTTCTTTTTAAGCAATATCTCAGGCGACCCCACCCCCCCCCCCCCCCCCGCCCATTAAATTCCTGATATTATCACTGAAAATATATTTTGCTGTATCATTTTGCATAGCTGGCATAGTGGTTAGTCTGTAAGACTTCTTAGACAATCATCACTTTTAAAAACAAGAAATGCCAGGATTGTTGTTCATAACGCGTGAGCTGCATGAAGAAGCAAGGGACTTGGCGTCAGTTGGTTGAGGACCTTTATTTAGTGAGGGGGGAAAAATGGATGGGGATGGTATAGAGCAGAAGATGAGGAAGGTGGGTGTTCTATAAAACATGGGCACCGGATAATTTCCAGAATTCTCCGTTTACAAATGAAACTAGCGAACAACCCCCGTTCACCCCTCCCCTTAGAATGTGTAAGCGTCGACCTGGCTGCCACGAGATACGAAGATAAGTGATATTTGTGTATTTGTGTAGTATTGTATAAACTATGTACAAGCTGAAGAAGGCTCCATAGCCGCAACGTTCACGTTTTGTTTGTGGTTGTTATATTGTGAAGCTCGTTGATATACTTTCCGGCCCGGCTCTCTAGCGGAATTGGCTAAACCGGATTTCGCGGAGACCGGGTGACGTACTCCTTGTGGTCCGGGTTCAATCCCGGGGGTAGGCAGGAAAGCCACATTTTCTCCCAGATTTACGGTATTTACAATGGAATCAAGGCCGAAAGGTTGCGATATCCTTTATACCGAGCCTAAGGGTTAACAACTCATGGCTTCTGGATACTAAAACAAACAAACAACATATACTTTCCGTTCGGTTTTATATCTTTCCCTAGAATGTGTGAGAGCTCAACTCTTTACACTCGTCAGTGTCCGCATTGGACTAAGGTGGCACCTGGCGAGGGTAGCTGTTACAAGTGCGCTAATCATACATACTTTAGAAGTTGAACGGGGTATCTGGAATCTACCTTTGTGATCTGCCACCCGGACCGAGATTTTGCTAAAATTTCAGGATCATATGATAAGCCTGTAGATGCCAGCCCTAAGTGGAGAAACTGGTCGATCATCTATTCACACCTCTAACTTCGGTATCTGTTATATGTCTACTTCAAATTGTGATTACTGAAATCGACCATCTCGCTTATTTTTATTCTATTTCCGGAATGATATTCCGTGCGAGTTTGTTTTTTAGCGATCTAAAAACGTGTTAATTACCGAACTATTTTCGTGAAAATGCTAAATTGAGTAGCACGATCTATATTTTTCATTCGCTTCCTCGTGTAGGTTGTGGGGATTAATTTTTGTGGAGGGGAGGGGGGCGGGAACTGAACGAACCTGTTGCTTCTTAACAGGGTTATCGTAACAAATGTGATTAATTAAGGATTAATATAAGAAGAAGGAGGAGGAGGAAGAGGAGGAGGAGGAAGAGGAAGAAGAAGAAGAAGAAGAAGAAGAAGAAGAAGAAGAAGAAGAAGAAGAAGAAGAAGAAGAAGAAGAAGAAGAAGAAGAAGAAGAAGAAGAAGAAGAAGTAGAAGAAGAAGAAGAAGAAAAAGAAGAAGAAGAAGAAGAAGAAAACAAAGAAGAAGAAAAAGAAGAAGGAGGACAAAGAAAAAGAAGAAGAAGAAGGAGATAAGAAGAAGAAGAAGAAGAAGAAGAAGAAGAAGAAGAAGAAGAAGATGATGATGATGAAGAAGAAGAAGAGGAAGAAGAAGAAGAAGAAGAAGAAGAAGAAGAAGAAGAAGAAGAAGAAGAAGAAGAAGAAGAAGAAGAAGAAGAAGAAGAAGAAGAAGAAGAAGAAGAAGAAGAAAAAACGAAGCAGAAGACGACTTAGCCGACGAAATCATTCAGTTGTAGTCCGCATATTATGCATTTCTTTGTTTCTTCTCGCCGAACCACGTCTCCAGACGCGATGTTTCTCCTTCTCCACCAAACTCGCCTACCCACGTCTCCAGAGGCGATGTTTGTCATTCTCCACCAAACTTGCCGACCCACGTCCCAGACGCGATGTTTGTCTTTCTCAACCAAACTCGCTGACTCACGTCTCCAGACGCGATGTTTGTTATTCTCCACCAAACTTGCCGACCCACGTCTCCAGAGGTTATGTTTGTCATTCTCCACCAAACTTGCCGACCCACGTCTCCAGAGGCGATGTTTGTCATTCTCCACCAAACTCGCCAACCCATTACTCCAGGCGCGATGTTTGTCATTCTCCACCAAACTTGCCGACATACGTCTCCAGACACGATGTTTGTCATTCTTCACTAAACTCGCCGACCAACTACTCCAGGCGCGATGTTCGTCATTCTCCACCAAACTTGCCGATCTCCACCATCAGAATCATGTGAACTGAAAAACCAACACAGGATGTACTTATTAAGCAATCGTTTTGTGCAGAAAAAAGACGAATTATTCACGTATTCAAGTTTACCCCGGGTACAGTAACAACCCGCTAATCGATTCTAATGAAGATTGTCCTATTTTCTCAGCATCTACAACATCTACTACAGATCTGTCGGTAGTTCGGTTCACGGATAGAAAGATGCCAGTATTGAACGCCATGCTCGTGTGATTCTGCTCTCCAAGGAAACAATTGACTGTACCGAATTCGTCAGTTGTAAACATTGTACTTATCTCAATTGTGTGAAAGTATGCTATTATAGTCCTTTTTTAGTTCTAGACCCCCTCCTCTCACCTCTCTCTCTCTCTCTCTCTGTCTCTCTGTCTCTCTCTCTCTCTCTATCTATATCTCTCTGCACGTACCGATGTGACTGTTGTTGGCTATCATTTGAACTGGTCTGAACAGAGTTTTCCAAACCGTTCAAAGTAGTGACATTCTATTTATACAAATAAAATTTAATGTCTCTATTTAAACACCTTTATACCTATGTATATATTGTGTTTAGAAGAAAGAAAGTAGTCAGCTGTGTATCCAACAGGACGTTGTAGAACCAGCATTCAGCATATTTTGCTTTTTTTCATTCATTTTATAAGACAATTTTTCGTTCAGTACTTTGCCATTGGAGAACCGGGTTCGAATCCTCGAATTGAGCTGAGTTGAGTTGAGTTAAGAAATGACTTCGTAGCATTCGAAGCGTTCCCATATGCGCTCCGTCCCCATCTTCAGCAGCCAGCGTAGAGTAACAACACTAATGGTACCGGTCGTAGTCTGATTGTATGCCCGACTTCCCCTTTTGCTGAGTGTATAGAGCCGGCCAGACCCCCTGGTCACACCCAGGGTGCATCATTCTCTCCAAACCATAATAATCCAGTTTCTCTTCTGACTTCGTTACTTGTTCTCATAGGGTCTTGTTCACATCTACTTGACATGTATCAATTCACCAGCCAGTGGTGCAGATTCACGGAAGCAAAATCAATTAAATAGAGAGGATCTGGTGAGACTTGGAATGAAAAGACAAATACCGAAAAAATAGAAAAGAAAACACAAATGACGTATTTCGACCACATTAAAGGTATAACATTCTGTTAAAAGCTATGCTGGGTGGAAAAGTCAAAGAAAAAAGAGCAAGAGGTAGGCAACGATACAAGCTGGAGTACAACATCAAGAGATTAACGAAGAGCAGTCTTCTACAAAGTCAAGAGACAGAAAGTGTTGGAGATCCATTGCAACAAACATTCAATGTAGCGATAGCACTGACTGACTGACTGCCAAATCGAACCAAACATTAACAAAGTTATAATGTTGACTGTTGAATTAAGAATCGACACCATAGCACTCGGGGCACTCCCATATGCGCTCCGTCCCCATCTTCAGCAGCAAACAAAGAGTTCCTGTTCCGATAGTACCATTACCTGACTGTACATCATTGTCGCCTTTCCCACGAGTGTTTAGAAGAAAAAAAGGGTAGCAAGAACTTGGTTTAAGTTAGTTGTAGGATCAATGCTTCACTGGGAGACAACAAAGACAGTTAGTTGTAGGATCAAAGCTTCACTGGGAGACAACAAAGACAGTTAGTTGTAGGATCAAAGCTTCACTGGGAGACAACAAAGACAGTTAGTTGTAGGATCAAAGCTTCACTGGGAGACAACAAAGACAGTTAGTTGTAGGATCAATGCTTCACTGGGAGACAACAAAGACAGTTAGTTGTAGGATCAATGCTTCACTGGGAGACAACATAGACAGTTAGTTGTAGGATCAATGCTTCACTGGGAGACAACAAAGACAGTTAGTTGTAGGATCAAAGCTTCACTGGGAGACAACAAAGACAGTTAGTTGTAGGATCAATGCTTCACTGGGAGACAACAAAGACAGTTAGTTGTAGGATCAATGCTTCACTGGGAGACAACAAAGACAGTTAGTTGTAGGATCAATGCTTCACTGGGAGACAACAAAGACAGTTAGTTGTAGGATCAATGCTTCACTGGGAGACAACAAAGACAGTTAGTTGTAGGATCAATGCTTCACTGGGAGACAACAAAGACAGTTAGTTGTAGGATCAATGCTTCACTGGGAGACAACAAAGACAGTTAGTTGTAGGATCAATGCTTCACTGGGAGACAACAAAGACAGTTAGTTGTAGGATCAATGCTTCACTGGAAGACAACAAAGACAGTTAGTTGTAGGATCAATGCTTCACTGGAAGACAACAAAGACAGTTAGTTGTAGGATCAATGCTTCACTGGGAGACAACAAAGACAGTTAGTTGTAGGATCAAAGCTTCACTGGAAGACAACAAAGACAGTTAGTTGTAGGATCAATGCTTCACTGGGAGACAACAAAGACAGTTAGTTGTAGGATCAATGCTTCACTGGGAGACAACAAAGACTGTTAGTTGTAGGATCAAAGCTTCACTGGGAGACAACAAAGACAGTTAGTTGTAGGATCAATGCTTCACTGGGAGACAACAAAGACAGTTAGTTGTAGGATCAATGCTTCACTGGGAGACAACAAAGACAGTTAGTTGTAGGATCAATGCTTCACTGGGAGACAACAAAGACAGTTAGTTGTAGGATCAATGCTTCACTGGGAGACAACAAAGACAGTTAGTTGTAGGATCAAAGCTTCACTGGGAGACAACAAAGACAGTTAGTTGTAGGATCAATGCTTCACTGGGAGACAACAAAGACAGTTAGTTGTAGGATCAATGCTTCACTGGGAGACAACAAAGACAGTTAGTTGTAGGATCAATGCTTCACTGGGAGACAACAAAGACAGTTAGTTGTAGGATCAAAGCTTCACTGGGAGACAACAAAGACAGTTAGTTGTAGGATCAATGCTTCACTGGGTTACAACAAAGACAGTTAGTTGTAGGATCAATGCTTCACTGGGAGACAACAAAGACAGTTAGTTGTAGGATCAATGCTTCACTGGGAGAGACAACAAAGACAGTTAGTTGTAGGATCAATGCTTCACTGGGAGACAACAAAGACAGTTAGTTGTAGGATCAATGCTTCACTGGGAGACAACAAAGACAGTTAGTTGTAGGATCAAAGCTTCACTGGGAGACAACAAAGACAGTTAGTTGTAGGATCAATGCTTCACTGGGAGACAACAAAGACAGTTAGTTGTAGGATCAATGCTTCACTGGGAGACAACAAAGACAGACAGTTAGTTGTAGGATCAATGCTTCACTGGGAGACAACAAAGACAGTTAGTTGTAGGATCAATGCTTCACTGGGAGACAACAAAGACAGTTAGTTGTAGGATCAATGCTTCACTGGAAGACAACAAAGACAGTTAGTTGTAGGATCAATGCTTCACTGGAAGACAACAAAGACAGTTAGTTGTAGGATCAATGCTTCACTGGGAGACAACAAAGACAGTTAGTTGTAGGATCAAAGCTTCACTGGAAGACAACAAAGACAGTTAGTTGTAGGATCAATGCTTCACTGGGAGACAACAAAGACAGTTAGTTGTAGGATCAATGCTTCACTGGGAGACTACAAAGACAGTTAGTTGTAGGATCAAAGCTTCACTGGGAGACAACAAAGACAGTTAGTTGTAGGATCAATGCTTCACTGGGAGACAACAAAGACAGTTAGTTGTAGGATCAATGCTTCACTGGGAGACAACAAAGACAGTTAGTTGTAGGATCAATGCTTCACTGGGAGACAACAAAGACAGTTAGTTGTAGGATCAATGCTTCACTGGGAGACAACAAAGACAGTTAGTTGTAGGATCAAAGCTTCACTGGGAGACAACAAAGACAGTTAGTTGTAGGATCAATGCTTCACTGGGAGACAACAAAGACAGTTAGTTGTAGGATCAATGCTTCACTGGGAGACAACAAAGACAGTTAGTTGTAGGATCAAAGCTTCACTGGGAGACAACAAAGACAGTTAGTTGTAGGATCAATGCTTCACTGGGAGACAACAAAGACAGTTAGTTGTAGGATCAATGCTTCACTGGGAGACAACAAAGACAGTTAGTTGTAGGATCAATGCTTCACTGGGAGACAACAAAGACAGTTAGTTGTAGGATCAATGCTTCACTGGGAGACAACAAAGACAGTTAGTTGTAGGATCAATGCTTCACTGGGAGACAACAAAGACAGTTAGTTGTAGGATCAAAGCTTCACTGGGAGACAACAAAGACAGTTAGTTGTAGGATCAATGCTTCACTGGGAGACAACAAAGACAGTTAGTTGTAGGATCAATGCTTCACTGGGAGACAACAAAGACAGTTAGTTGTAGGATCAATGCTTCACTGGGAGACAACAAAGACAGTTAGTTGTAGGATCAAAGCTTCACTGGGAGACAACAAAGACAGTTAGTTGTAGGATCAATGCTTCACTGGGAGACAACAAAGACAGTTAGTTGTAGGATCAATGCTTCACTGGGAGACAACAAAGACAGTTAGTTGTAGGATCAATGCTTCACTGGGAGACAACAAAGACAGTTAGTTGTAGGATCAATGCTTCACTGGGAGACAACAAAGACAGTTAGTTGTAGGATCAATGCTTCACTGGGAGACAACAAAGACAGTTAGTTGTAGGATCAATGCTTCACTGGGAGACAACAAAGACAGTTAGTTGTAGGATCAAAGCTTCACTGGGAGACAACAAAGACAGTTAGTTGTAGGATCAATGCTTCACTGGGAGACAACAAAGACAGTTAGTTGTAGGATCAATGCTTCACTGGGAGACAACAAAGACAGTTAGTTGTAGGATCAATGCTTCACTGGGAGACAACAAAGACAGTTAGTTGTAGGATCAAAGCTTCACTGGGAGACAACAAAGACAGTTAGTTGTAGGATCAATGCTTCACTGGGAGACAACAAAGACAGTTAGTTGTAGGATCAATGCTTCATTGGGAGACAACAAAGACAGTTAGTTGTAGGATCAATGCTTCACTGGGAGACAACAAAGACAGTTAGTTGTAGGATCAATGCTTCACTGGGAGACAACAAAGACAGTTAGTTGTAGGATCAAAGCTTCACTGGGAGACAACAAAGACAGTTAGTTGTAGGATCAATGCTTCACTGGAAGACAACAAAGACAGTTAGTTGTAGGATCAATGCTTCACTGGGAGACAACAAAGACAGTTAGTTGTAGGATCAATGCTTCACTGGGAGACAACAAAGACAGTTAGTTGTAGGATCAATGCTTCACTGGGAGACAACAAAGACAGTTAGTTGTAGGATCAAAGCTTCACTGGGAGACAACAAAGACAGTTAGTTGTAGGATCAATGCTTCACTGGAAGACAACAAAGACAGTTAGTTGGAGGATCAAAGCTTCACTGGGAGACAACAAAGACAGTTAGTTGTAGGATCAATGCTTCACTGGGAGACAACAAAGACAGTTAGTTGTAGGATCAAAGCTTCACTGGGAGAAAACAAAGACAGTTAGTTGTAGGATCAATGCTTCACTGGAAGACAACAAAGACAGTTAGTTGTAGGATCAAAGCTTCACTGGGAGACAACAAAGACAGTTAGTTGTAGGATCAATGCTTCACTGGGAGACAACAAAGACAGTTAGTTGTAGGATCAAAGCTTCACTGGGAGACAACAAAGACAGTTAGTTGTAGGATCAATGCTTCACTGGGAGACAACAAAGACAGTTAGTTGTAGGATCAATGCTTCACTGGAAGACAACAAAGACAGTTAGTTGTAGGATCAATGCTTCACTGGGAGACAACAAAGACAGTTAGTTGTAGGATCAATGCTTCACTGGAAGACAACAAAGACAGTTAGTTGTAGGATCAATGCTTCACTGGGAGACAACAAAGACAGTTAGTTGTAGGATCAATGCTTCACTGGGAGACAACAAAGACAGTTAGTTGTAGGATTAATGCTTCACTGGAAGACAACAAAGACAGTTAGTTGTAGGATCAATGCTTCACTGGGAGACAACAAAGACAGTTAGTTGTAGGATCAAAGCTTCACTGGGAGACAACAAAGACAGTTAGTTGTAGGATCAATGCTTCACTGGGAGACAACAAAGACAGTTAGTTGTAGGATCAATGCTTCACTGGGAGACAACAAAGACAGTTAGTTGTAGGATCAAAGCTTCACTGGGAGACAACAAAGACAGTTAGTTGTAGGATCAATGCTTCACTGGGAGACAACAAAGACAGTTAGTTGTAGGATCAATGCTTCACTGGGAGACAACAAAGACAGTTAGTTGTAGGATCAAAGCTTCACTGGGAGACAACAAAGACAGTTAGTTGTAGGATCAATGCTTCACTGGGAGACAACAAAGACAGTTAGTTGTAGGATCAATGCTTCACTGGAAGACAACAAAGACAGTTAGTTGTAGGATCAATGCTTCACTGGGAGACAACAAAGACAGTTAGTTGTAGGATCAATGCTTCACTGGAAGACAACAAAGACAGTTAGTTGTAGGATCAATGCTTCACTGGAAGACAACAAAGACAGTTAGTTGTAGGATCAATGCTTCACTGGGAGACAACAAAGACAGTTAGTTGTAGGATCAATGCTTCACTGGAAGACAACAAAGACAGTTAGTTGTAGGATCAATGCTTCACTGGAAGACAACAAAGACAGTTAGTTGTAGGATCAATGCTTCACTGGGAGACAACAAAGACACAACAATGAGTCATATGTGTCACCCTCACAGTTCTTGATGCCACAGGGAAGCACGTAATGTGTGGTGTCAGGAATGACCTGTAGAATCATGTATTGATTTCCTAGTCACCTGCGTTTGTTTATATCAATATTTCTAAAAACTATCAATTTGCGAATGCATGACAATGTGGTCCGAGGCGTATGTACACGCAGTGGTAACTTTACTAACAGTAATTTTTGTTATATGTTAGTTTTTAAAATGGTAGTTATAAAGAGGCTGGTGTTCGTAGAAGTAAGTAATAATAATAAATCATCACCACGTGCCTTGCCGACTGGCATGGGTGATCATGCCTCTCCACAATCTTCTATTTTCAACAGCAAGTATCAGCCAATGCAATGACAAAAGGTTGACAAAAATCATCTCGTCTTCCTCTATCTCTTTTACCTCATATCTTTCCAGTGGTCCCAACACGTTCCAGCTTATCTCTCGTCATAAAGTAAAGTAAAAGGACCCTGTTCACACCTTCAAGCCTATTGGGCAGATAGGGCTAGACCTATATTTTATAGAGCAATCGGTACTCGATGGGTGATGTGGTCAACATCACACCGGTCGTCTTTACCTCCCATTACTGTATCTAGTACCTGTTCAACGTTGAGTGAATCTGGAAGCCAAGGTCATTTAAAAAGGAAAAAGTCCGACTCCGTTAGGACCCGAACCCACGTCCTTCGAATCCACAGGTGAGCGTCTAGTCTTTGCACCAAGACGGCCGAACCCGCTATTGCTATAATATGAATAAAAAATGACATAATATTTAACATAAACATAACATGACCCTTGACCCGTTAGGATCGTACAGGTGTATTAATGGAATCACTAACACACAAGACCCGCCATCTTTCTCTATCTTCCGCTTGATGACTAAGTGTATGATTACTTATTCCTGTCCATTTCTTGACGTTGTCATTCCAGTTATTCTTTGCACTTCTCTTCTTCGACCACTCCCCAATGTTCCTTGAAGTACAGTCTTCGCAATGGAATTGTGTCTCCCCATGTGCCCAAACCCAGCTAGCTCACGACGTTTCAACACTGCCAAGAGAAGCTCCTGATGTCCCGCAAATTTGTATATTGTGTCTCTGACATATTGATTAGTTTCCGAGCCATATAAACACGACTGGTCTAAAAGCCGACATCCGGAATATGTTTATGTGAAATTCACAAATGTTGCATTTTCGACAGCAATATCCACCACACGTCGACTCTCACTTTTAGCAGGCATTAGTTGCAGAGGATCAACTTTGTTGCAGACTGCAACTCATGCTTTTGACTTTACTGTCACCGCGAAATCTGTTTCCAGAACCAGCGGCACAACTCCATGGTCCCCAGAAAAGAAGAGAGAAAAAAAAAAGAAGAAGAAAAACCGAGGAAAAAAAAAAAGATATGT
>CAJHNH020000388.1:150000-181324 GCA_905116865.2 Candidula unifasciata
TAAGGAGTACAGATCGACACAGTTGTTACTTACTAGTGGAGAATAAGGAGTACAGATCGACGCAGTTGTTACTTACCAGTGGAGAATAAGGAGTACAGATCGACACAGTTGTTACTTACCAGTGGAGAATAAGGAGTACAGATCGACGCAGTTGTTACTTACTAGTGGAGAATAAGGAGTACAGATCGACGCAGTAGTTACTTACCAGTGGAGAATAAGGAGTACAGATCGACACAGTTGTTACTTACCAGTGGAGAATAAGGAGTACAGATCGACGCAGTTGTTACTTACTAGTGGAGAATAAGGAGTACAGATCGACACAGTTGTTACTTACTAGTGGAGAATAAGGAGTACAGATCGACGCAGTTGTTACTTACCAGTGGAGAATAAGGAGTACAGATCGACACAGTTGTTACTTACTAGTGGAGAATAAGGAGTACAGATCGACACAGTTGTTACTTACCAGTGGAGAATAAGGAGTACAGATCGACACAGTTGTTACTTACCAGTGGAGAATAAGGAGTACAGATCGACGCAGTTGTTACTTACTAGTGGAGAATAAGGAGTACAGATCGACGCAGTAGTTACTTACCAGTGGAGAATAAGGAGTACAGATCGACACAGTTGTTACTTACCAGTGGAGAATAAGGAGTACAGATCGACACAGTTGTTACTTACTAGTGGAGAATAAGGAGTACAGATCGACACAGTTGTTACTTACCAGTGGAGAATAAGGAGTACAGATCGACACAGTTGTTACTTACTAGTGGAGAATAAGGAGTACAGATCGACACAGTTGTTACTTACTAGTGGAGAATAAGGAGTACAGATCGACGCAGTTGTTACTTAGATCGACGCACAGTTGTTACTTACTAGTGGAGAATAAGGAGTACAGATCGACACAGTTGTTACTTACTAGTGGAGAATAAGGAGTACAGATCGACGCAGTTGTTACTTACTAGTGGAGAATAAGGAGTACAGATCGACGCAGTTGTTACTTACTAGTGGAGAATAAGGAGTACAGATCGACACAGTTGTTACTTACTAGTGGAGAATAAGGAGTACAGATCGACGCAGTTGTTACTTACTAGTGGAGAATAAGGAGTACAGATCGACGCAGTTGTTACTTACTAGTGGAGAATAAGGAGTACAGATCGACGCAGTTGTTACTTACTAGTGGAGAATAAGGAGTACAGATCGACACAGTTGTTACTTACCAGTGGAGAATAAGGAGTACAGATCGACACAGTTGTTACTTACCAGTGGAGAATAAGGAGTACAGATCGACACAGTTGTTACTTACTAGTGGAGAATAAGGAGTACAGATCGACACAGTTGTTACTTACTAGTGGAGAATAAGGAGTACAGATCGACGCAGTTGTTACTTACTAGTGGAGAATAAGGAGTACAGATCGACGCAGTTGTTACTTACTAGTGGAGAATAAGGAGTACAGATCGACGCAGTTGTTACTTACTAGTGGAGAATAAGGAGTACAGATCGACGCAGTTGTTACTTACTAGTGGAGAATAAGGAGTACAGATCGACGCAGTTGTTACTTACTAGTGGAGAATAAGGAGTACAGATCGACGCAGTTGTTACTTACTAGTGGAGAATAAGGAGTACAGATCGACGCAGTTGTTACTTACTAGTGGAGAATAAGGAGTACAGATCGACGCAGTTGTTACTTACTAGTGGAGAATAAGGAGTACAGATCGACGCAGTTGTTACTTACTAGTGGAGAATAAGGAGTACAGATCGACGCAGTTGTTACTTACTAGTGGAGAATAAGGAGTACAGATCGACGCAGTTGTTACTTACTAGTGGAGAATAAGGAGTACAGATCGACGCAGTTGTTACTTACCAGTGGAGAATAAGGAGTACAGATCGACGCAGTTGTTACTTACTAGTGGAGAATAAGGAGTCAAGATCGACACAGTTGTTACTTACCAGTGGAGAATAAGGAGTACAGATCGACACAGTTGTTACTTACTAGTGGAGAATAAGGAGTACAGTTCGACACAGTTGTTACTTACTAGTGGAGAATAAGGAGTACAGTTCGACACAGTTGTTACTTACTAGTGGAGAATAAGGAGTACAGATCGACACAGTTGTTACTTACTAGTGGAGAATAAGGAGTACAGATCGACGCAGTTGTTACTTACCAGTGGAGAATAAGGAGTACAGATCGACGCAGTTGTTACTTACCAGTGGAGAATAAGGAGTACAGTTCGACACAGTTGTTACTTACTAGTGGAGAATAAGGAGTACAGTTCGACACAGTTGTTACTTACTAGTGGAGAATAAGGAGTACAGATCGACGCAGTTGTTACTTACTAGTGGAGAATAAGGAGTACAGATCGACGCAGTTGTTACTTACTAGTGGAGAATAAGGAGTACAGATCGACGCAGTTGTTACTTACTAGTGGAGAATAAGGAGTACAGATCGACGCAGTTGTTACTTACTAGTGGAGAATAAGGAGTACAGATCGACGCAGTTGTTACTTACCAGTGGAGAATAAGGAGTACAGATCGACGCAGTTGTTACTTACCAGTGGAGAATAAGGAGTACAGATCGACGCAGTTGTTACTTACTAGTGGAGAATAAGGAGTACAGATCGACGCAGTTGTTACTTACCAGTGGAGAATAAGGAGTACAGATCGACGCAGTTGTTACTTACCAGTGGAGAATAAGGAGTACAGATCGACACAGTTGTTACTTACCAGTGGAGAATAAGGAGTACAGATCGACGCAGTTATTACTTACCAGTGGAGAATAAGGAGTACAGATCGACACAGTTGTTACTTACTAGTGGAGAATAAGGAGTCAAGATCGACACAGTTGTTACTTACTAGTGGAGAATAAGGAGTACAGATCGACACAGTTGTTACTTACCAGTGGAGAATAAGGAGTACAGATCGACGCAGTTATTACTTACCAGTGGAGAATAAGGAGTACAGATCGACACAGTTGTTACCTACTAAGGAGTCAGATCGACACAGTTGAGGAGAATAAGGAGTCAAGATCGACACAGTTGTTACTTACTAGTGGAGAATAAGGAGTACAGATCGACACAGTTGTTACTTACCAGTGGAGAATAAGGAGTACAGATCGACGCAGTTATTACTTACTAGTGGAGAATAAGGAGTACAGATCGACGCAGTTGTTACTTACTAGTGGAGAATAAGGAGTACAGATCGACACAGTTGTTACTTACCAGTGGAGAATAAGGAGTACAGATCGACGCAGTTATTACTTACTAGTGGAGAATAAGGAGTACAGATCGACACAGTGTTGTTACTTACTAGTGGAGAATAAGGACACAGTTGTTACAGATCGACGCAGTTGATTACTTACTAGTTACTAGTGGAGAATAAGGGAGTACAGATCGACGCAGTTGTTACTTACTAGTGGAGAATAAGGAGTACAGATCGACGCAGTTGTTTCTTACTAGTGGAGAATAAGGAGTACAGATCGACGCAGTTGTTACTTTCTAGTGGAGAATAAGGAGTAAAGATCGACACAGGCCGGCATAAGAGGCACACCGTATGTACAAGAAAAATCTTATTAGCCACCACAAAACTATCAGTGTCAATCACAGGACGCTGATGTATATGTTAGGGGCGGTGGGGGGGGGGCGGGGTTTGGGGGGGGGGGTGGAGGTTAAGCGCTTATGGGTGTGTCCGGAGTGCAATAACATTAACCCAACTCATAATTATTAACTCATACCTTGACCAGTTGTATGTCTATGTTATTCTGTTCCTTTTTAAATGATTTCTTCTTTTAATAATTTCACTCAAGCTCTTTGACTGCCAGACCTGGTGGCAATGATTGTCTCAGCTTCTCTGCCTTCTCTCGGTCCTCGGTGACCAGTGTGTAGAGGTATCTGCTGCAGCGCGCATTGAACTTGACGTTGTATTTGTTCTTCTTGATCTTGACAGATTTTGTATCCTTCCTTCTGGCTGAGAGCAGAAAGTCCTTGCTTTCTTGGATCTGTCTAGGCATGATTCTTGTGAATACCCTTTCTCCGTTATTGTGTTCCTTGTTGTTGTCATCTAGTGTAACTGATCCAACCAGCGACTCCTCTTTGCCTTAGGACCGTCGACTCAGCACCAGTTGATGACTCAGCACCAGTTGATGACTCAGCACCAGTTGATGACTCAGCACCAGTTGATGACTCAGCACCAGTTGATGACTCAGCACCAGTTGATGACTCAGCACCAGTTGATGACTCAGCACCAGTTGATGACTCAGCACCAGTTGATGACTCAGCACCAGTTGGTGACTCAGCATCAGTTGATGACTCAGCACCAGTTGATGGTACTTAACGTCTTTTTGTTACCTGCTGACGATCTTCAGAAGACAGAAGGAAAATAGTCACCACAGAAATGAAATGTTTACGTTTTATGCTGAGTGTAACGAGAAAAGATCGACTGAGGAACGACAATATCAGGAGTAGAGTCGGCGCAGAACGATTTCTGAACTTTATAGGTAGACAACAAAAATTACTGGTTTGGCCACGTAAACAAGATTGGCATCAGACAGGGCACCACAGAGATCAATGTTATACAGATTCAGCGGTAATAAAGCCAGAGGTCGACCACGCAGATCATGGACCGTAGAAATATCAGAGATACTGAAAAGTACTTCATACGCAGGGAGCAGAAGAGCGCATTCCAAAGATCTCTTCCTGTCCTGACGCGACAAGGCATTGGATTGGCTTTTTACCCCACCAGGACATCACACAAGCGATAAACACCCGATGACACAAAGTGCCACCATGCGGATGAGGATCACCGTGGAGAGGTCCCAGAAACCGCGTTCAGACATTTGGCCATAATAATGACCTGCCTATATTGCGGCCCCTGGCAAAAGCCAGAGTGGGGCTTCAAATAACAAAAAATTACGTCCCAAGAAGGACCTAAGTCAGTGAAGTAGCAACAAGGCATTCTAGGAGTAGAGAAGAGTAATATAATAGGGAATTTGTAATTGTGGGGATACAAAATGTGCATATGTTTGTAAATTTCCTTATCGGTTCTCAAGCAGTTCACCTGTTAAAACTGAATTCGCAGTTGAGAGTTCCCGATTGATATCACAGTCGCTGGTCATACGTCTGGACAAGCATAACAGGATACATGTACTTGTAGAGTTCTAAAGGTTTCTGCTGACGTCTTTATAGCAAGGGCTGTCATACAATACAATCTAGGAAAGATAATGTTGCAGTTTCAACGTTTCCAGAATAAAACAGTTGTGATAGCTAAAATAAGAATATATTACGGAATAATAAAAACATTTAAAAAATGAGTAATCCCCATCTGGTAAGCAATTTTTTTTAAAACTGCTAAGAAGGTTGAACGGGGTGTATGGGAGCTTGCCATCAGCACGGAGTCTTATGGTGACAGATTATTGGTGTTCCATCCAGATTGAATTCCTATGATCCCAGGGTGTCACAATTTTCAGAGATTAGCCCGGGTGGTTTAAAGGACACTCAGGCACTCGATAATCGTGTTTATGCATCCATACAAACTGGACAAGGTGGCGAATGGCTACACGCGAGCATCAGCAATGAATCACTGATTGCTATTAACAGACAACCCATTTGCATAATGAAACTCTGAAAATATGTAAAGTGACAACAGGAAATTAGATATAAATATGGCTGACAATGTTGCATTTCCGGTTCCTTCACAAACATAGATAACAGTATCAGTATATATAATTTACAAAACAATAGCGATCATCTGTCTTCTTGAATGTTTTGTGTTGAGGACATGCATACCGATCTCTGTTGCATGATAGTTTTTGCGCTAGTACGGCGTCATTGTATCATCTGTTGCCCACTTGCTGCAAATAAAACACTTCGACGAATATTTACCAATCAGATAGCTCAACCGTTGTCCTAGCTTTTTGTGTCTGCTCTTAACTACTTCAAAAAGAACGTGGTCATCAAGACGTGTAGAGGCATCTCGCAGTGTTTGTAGTTAATGAAGAAAAGGTTGAGAAAACAATAAATGGCCACTTGGTCTTCGTTTGGTCTTCATACAAGACCTAGCACATGATGGCTTCATTCTATGCACACCCCTTAGGCAGTTATCCTATAGCATTAACTATAGGATATTTACTGAACGATCTCTTAAGTGAAATGAAAATGAAGCTTGGGTGAACTCATCTGTCATATCAATGGTAGCATTTGGATTAACCTATTTCGTAAGTATGTTCCGCCGCTCTTTTGATGACGGCCGAGTCCTCATCGTCAGAGATGCCGTCTGGTACAACATCATCCTTGCGGTCTGCATATCCCAGAAAGAGACGCACCACAAACTTGTAGGACACTATTAACACCACAGCAGTCACTATCAGCAGTACAGTGATCTTAGCTACGATGAAGCCCTGCTCCGAGTGGTCTTCTAAAGAAGTGAAGGAGTTTGAAGAAGTCGTGGATACGAACGCTGTTTCATTGCTGAACATTGTGGTATAGTTAGAGCTAAGGGTTTTGATGAGGATGCTGACATCTGCTGTTGTGAAGTTTAGGACCACGTTTGAGGCAAGTGTGACGTTTTCTGTCGTTAGGAGAAGCATTGTGTTTGGATCCGGGTCTATAAAGCAGACCTTTATCAGTGTGGTGCAATAACTGCTGAAAGGCTTGAGGAGGTAAAAAGGAAAACCTTGCTCTTGGAGCTAATATTGATGCTCAGATTGATCAAGAACTGTAACATTTGACAATATACTGGATGTTGACGATGGATAACTTGATAATCAGTCCAGTGGATGGTCAATGGATCACTTGACAGTCAATCCATTGAATGCTGGCAATGGATCAATTGGTGGTCAGTCCATTGGATGTTGGCAAGGGATCACTTGATAGTCAATCCATTGAATGTTGACACTGGATCACTTGATGGACAATCCATTGATTGTTGGCCAGTGGTGCATGCAACCTGGGAGCGAAAACAAAAGTAAATTAATAAAATCAAGTGGTTACTTTTGTGTGTGCTAAAGAACATGAATCAGTACAAAGAAATATCTTACTCTAAACACATTCATCTTCACCCTTTGCTACCAGCCAGAACCAGGCATGGTCACACAGAACAAATCGAAAAAGAATACTAGTAATTGAAGAAATGATCGGAAGAGATACAATCAAAAATAAAGCCAAGACTGTGACCAACTTGGTGGTGTGAATTGTAGACTCAGAAAATGGTGCGATGCCGGTTGTCGCAATGTTTGTGAGGCCATTATGTGATTAAAATTGATCGCGATGTCAACTGCTGATCTTTTGGTGACTTCTGCTACCATCAATGATAAACTGCACTTCTAATGTCGGACTGTTTGTGCCAGCACTTCTGATGTCTGCCGTGTGCTTTTAATGCGTGTGTATGCTAGAAATGCTGAGACAGCAACCTTTCCAGAAGGGACTGTGATTAACATTCTGTATGTTTTTCGTTGGCACAGGAGCGGAGCAACTATGGGGTGACCCGTTTGCTATGAAGCTGAAACTAAGATTACCAGATTACCAGAATACCAAAGCCAAAAACTAAATTACATACGAAGGCAGCAAGTAAAATGGTTTGCAAGTAAAAGAGAATGTCTTGCGACTATACAAGGCGAATGCCCTTGTGCTGGATATTATCACCGGGTGTCCGCGTATGGGTTCCGGGTTGGGGTAGGAGGTGGGGGGGGGGGGGGGTGGTGGGTAGGGGGGGGGAGCGGGTGGACTAAGACCGGCTCCAGCTGACAGGAATGCTGCTCATCAAACTGGGCTAACGCTTACGTTAACGCAGCCAACATATCAGGGGTGCCGCAGCAATAATTAGGAAATTTTCCCAAATATGCTTGACATTAAATTTCCATTTTTTTTTTCTTCTTTTCTTAAGTATTCAAATCGCTTTAAGGGTAGGTGTGTCGTGAAATGTTTTTTGTTGCCTAAACGAAAAAAGTGTGAGAAACGCAGCGTTAACGTATAGTTAGCCCGGTTTGGTGACGTCGGCAGCATGGCCCATCATCTGGAGCTTGTCTTGGATAGACGCATTGTCCTCGGACAAACATGTCCGTTATGCTGTATACCTGGCGTGCCAATGGAATCATACAATTCCTTCATTGCTTTTGAAAACTTTTTTTTTAAAAGAAAGCCACAAATTTAAGATCTCTGTATTTACCAATTTTTCGTCCTAGGGGGAAGGGGGGGGGGGGAAGAGGAGTTTAAGAATAAGGATTTAGGGCCGCATGACTAGTGCATTCGCCACGGACTATACAACTTAGGGCCACCCCCCCCCCCCCGCCTCGCATAGTTAAAAAAAAAAAAACACACACAAGGACTTCAAGATTTGAACCTGGGTCTCGCGCATGAGAGGCCGAGATTTTTAACCCGCTCTGTCAGCGGCCCCTCTTTTGAACACGGCATATAACTGAAACAAACGAGCAAGCTATTGTTCACATATTTTAATTCGGTCGCTCTTTTCAAGTCGAGTATTAACAATTTGAAGTTTCCAAGAAATAAAGGGCCCTTTTTAACGCACCGGGCAAATGATGCTAGAAGCAAAATTATATACACCTATGGGCACTCTATGAGTAATGTGGTCAACTTCACACCGACGATCTTGACCTCTCAGGACCCCTAGCCTCAATATCAGGCTGGGTCGACATGAGAGGCAAGGTCATTTTTTAAAAAACGCGCTTCATCAGGAGCTGAACCCACGACCTTTCGATCTACAGGCGAGCGTCTAGACACTACACCACGGTGGCTCTCAAATGCGTGGATAGCAGCGTTATATAATCGACATCATATGATTTAGTTTTTAAAAAAAAAAAAACATACCCATCCAGAAAAAGGCGTAGATATGAGAGGAAAGATATGAACAGTAAGCGGGAAAACCACATGAAAAGATGTGGGCACAAAAAGTGCATTGCACAATTTATTGCCTGGTGTATTCCGCTGTATCTCGTCAGATGCGTTACTACAGAGTTAAATCAACATATAATAAAGCAAACAGTGAATGTTTTGTGGTGAAATGCATTAACAACATTGTGGAGTCGCTTAACGTCTATCCGCTGGAAATTCAAAATCAGTCACGTGATTACCATTGTAACTTAAAACCTATCACTTGATCTTTCTGTTTACATAACATAGGAAGTCGATTTTTATTGATACAGCCTCCACCAGTTTTAACAAACGTCTATTCAGGGTACGGTAAATAATCCTGAAGGTACAATCTTTATGTGTCAGCTGACTTAGATCTGAGAGACAGCTGGAAAAAAAGAGTGGCGGAACAAATTCCTAAATGGCTCCACACATAAGTGAGTGGAGATACTGCATCAAGATAAGCCAAGAAGAGAGAACGTAATTCTCCGATAGGACGTCAATTGCTTGACTCCGGACACGTAGTTGAACAAGATTGTTTTGAAAACTCTGTTACTTAAATTTACATAGGCACTATGGAGGAAAAAGGAAGATTGATTTGTGGGAAAATTCTGGCAATTGTGACAGATCGTGCCACTGACAGCAATATCACGCCATGCCAACATGAAAACAGATTGTCCATTGATTCTATTTTCTCCACATCATTGGCACAAACCTAAAAGTGACAACAATGCTGTAATAATCCAATGTCGTGCTGATCGGCACAGGCGATCACGCTTCTCAGTAACAGTCGTCCTTCCCTCAGTTGTTCAGAGATGTGAGGCTCTGTGGCTTGGAGACTAATGTCTAACAATATTATCTTCTTCTTCTTCTTTGCGTTTACCAGCTGTACACTCTGGTGGAAAGTTCTGGTTGTTCGTCCACTTTTGGATTGCAGTCGTGTTCCAGAACCTGAGTGTTGCGTTTGACAGACCTGACACATTTGTGTGCAGACTGTTGGCTCCTTGTCTTTCAGGCAGATGCACTCCGACTTCGAAGGAAGCTACTCTTACGACATGCTTTTGGGTAGGCAGTGGGTCTGCTTAGAAGAGCTGCAGGAGTTTCAAGGAAAGGCAGAATACAAAATCATGAAATCAGACAAATGCTAGGAATAAAGCTAGTCTGACAGGTCATTAAAGAACAACAAATGAAGTGGTTTGGACACCTAACAAGAATACCCTGGTACTATCCGCCACAGCGAGCCAAACTAAAACATTACAACGGGTATAGAGCGAATGGAAGACCTCGGAAAATATGAAGTGATGGCATTAAGAACAGCCTTACAGAAATGAACATCAGTCCTTAATAGTGCTCTTAACAGAGCTCATCAACGTACATTACATCTTCCCCCGACACTTCGATGAGGTACCAAGTGCAATAGAAGAAGAAGAAGAGAAGAGGGACTGTTTTTGTTTTCCCTATAACAGAGGCCCGGAACCCAAACAATGGATGTGATCCTGGAGGATAAGAGTTCGATCTTGGCGATGGATCGTGTCCTGTTAGATAAAATATGTTAAGGATGTCAAGAGTGTTAAACGCGTGTTCTCACGGTGCAGACGAATACGATGACATCATAATGACAGTTTAAAGTTTGTCACCTCAATTTTGATTTGCAACAAAGCGCACTGCTCGCTAGCTCAGTCGCTTGAACCTGACTGCACAACGACGGGGTGACGAACTCCTTGTGGTCCGGGATTACGCCCGTGGGGTAAGCAGAGAAGCCAAACTTCTCCCAGATTTACGGTATCTATCATGGAATCAAGACCAAAAGGTTGCGGTGTCCGTAGTACCAAGCCAAAGGGTTAACAACTCATGGTTTCTGGAATATTTAATAAAAATGCAACAAAGCGAAGCAGCGCTCTGTTATCTATCTATTTTATTTTCAAAATGAGTGAAGGAGTGAAATCTTTAGAAATTCACCGGCGAATGAAAGAATGAGATAATCCACGTGTGACAAAGGTGGTAAATCACAAATAAAACACACTATTTCACTGTTTAACATGTTATACGTCGTCTTCTGTCCGTTTCCTATCGATCTTCTGTCCCCACGGTTGGCTGATGCGCCACTGCAGGTCTGATAAAGTTTGGTGCTAATTTCCTTATCTTGTGATTGCGTTATCTTGGTGGTGGTTACAATACTGCTTGTCTCCTTCGCCTGCTGCCCCACTGATAGCTGTAAAGCTGCCTAGTATATTGTTTTTAAAATATCATTCTGCCCGTAATTACTAATTTTGAAACGTAAATCAGTGGGCGTCTGTGGCTTAGGGCGTTGCAAACGCGCTTCGTAATGCCGGGGTGCAGGGTTCGATCCCTGCTGCGGGCGGTTTGTCTTGCGGTGGTTTCGACCGTGGCACCGAGTGCCGACCGTTTAGTAAGCATTGGCAAACTACTGCACGTAAATTTGCCTAGAAAAACCACAACAGCCAGAAAGTACTGGGGTTGGTTCTGCAACGTCCTGTAAAAGGATACGCAACTTTTTTAAAGCAGTGGGTATTTGAGTCTTAGGATTTAGGGCCGCATAGTTAGTGCTGTAGCCACGGACGTTAAAGGCTAAGATTTTAATTTTAACCCCGACAGAAAAAAAAAAATCATAACCTTACCAAAGATTCAAATCTAGGGTCTCCCGTACGAGATCCCAGGGCGCTTAATCGTGTGACCAGCCTCTCCTGTGTAACGTTTAGCGATGAGACATTGTGGAAGTAAGCGCGCCGATTCTCAACTGCACGAAGTACCTGTTCGTCTTCATCTTGGCGTTTACGGGCTATAAAATCTGGCGGAAAGTCCCTGTTGTTCATCCACTTCTAGACTTTTATATTGTTGCAGAACTTAAATTTTGCATGCATATCCGTTTTACAGATCTGCTTAATTGTGCGCAGACTGTTGGTTCCTAGCCACTCAGACAAATGCACTCCGACTTCTAAAACTCCTAATTATAATACTGTTACGACATGCTTGTTGGATTTTTTTTTTGGGGGGGGGGGGGGGGGCGGGGGGGGGGGGGGTGAGGGGCAATGTGCCTATAATTTTTGTTCACCCACAGTTGGGCCACGGAACCTATACATGGAATTTTCTGTCATGAAAAGATATAAAACCAAACGAAAAGTTGACCTCCTTACTGTAACCAAATACAAACGGAAAGTAAACGTTGTGGCTACAGAACCTTCATCAGCACATTACATAAATATCAAACCATTTATTCGGAAACGAAGACACTAAATTACTTAAGAAGGATGAAATAATAAAAACGTTCATGTTAAACAATACAGCACAGGAGGGACGAGTGTGGCGGACACAAACAGACAGTAGCAGTTCTGAGGGATTTTTTCTAGGGTGGCCGCGTAGAGGTATAGATAAGTTTTGACTTGTCTGAGACCTGCTCTTGGAGCACAACGACATGGATTCAGCACCTTAACATCGTTCATAAAGTACAGATATATTGTGCTGGACACAGTATGGAGAAAAGGTATAGATAAGTTTTGACTTGTCTGAGACAGCTCTGGAGCACAACAATGGTTCAGCACCTTAACATCGTTCATAAAGTACAGATATATTGTGCTGGACACAGTATGGAGAAAAGGTATAGATAAGTTTTGACTTGTCTGAGACCTGCTCTTGGAGCACAACAACATGGATTCAGCACCTTAACATCGTTCATAAAGTACAGATATATTGTACTGGACACAGTATGGAGAAAAGGTATAGATAGGTTTTGACTTGTATGAGACCTGCTCTTGGAGCACAACAACATGGATTCAGCACCTTAACATCGTTCATAAAGTACAGATATATTGTACTGGACACAGTATGGAGAAAAGGTATAGATAAGTTTTGACTTGTATGAGACCTGCTCTTGGAGCACAACAACATGGATTCAGCACCTTAACATCGTTCATAAAGTACAGATATATTGTGCTGGACACAGTATGGAGAAAAGGTATAGATAAGTTTTGACTTGTATGAGACCTGCTCTTGGAGCACAACAACATGGATTCAGCACCTTAACATCCCTCACAAAATACCCACACACACAAAAAACACAGATATATATAGTGCTGGACACAGTATTCAGAGACAAGATATGATCATTTATTTCTGCAAAATTCGTTTAGGTTATACTAGTGCAGGGTCATTTAGCTAAGTTTACTCAGGGCTGAAATAGTGGAATATGGGGGTCGTAGAATGCCAGAGTCCCAAGGTCCAGCATAGATACAATACAGCCGGCATGTGATCCGCGGGCCACTTGCTTTTCCTTGTCAGGCCAGATTTGGCCGCGTGCCGCCAGTTGAATAACCCTGTTAGTGTTAGTCGGCGTCTGCGGTTTAAGCGTTGCGAACCCGCTTGGTAATGCTGAGGTACCGGGTTCGATCACTGCTGTAGGCGATTTGGCAGCAGACCGTCTTGCGTTGGTTTCGACAGCGGTATCAAGAGTCGACCGTTTAGTAAGCTACTAAACGTAAATTGGCTAGAAAAAAACACAACACAAAATTGCTGGGCTAACTCTGCAACTTCCTGTAAAGGATACACAACTAACTAATACTAGTGTTAAGTAAAAGACACTTTTCCACGAGTTCGGGCGTATTGGGCACACAGTGCTAGAGAAATACTTTATAGAACAATCAGCACTCGGTGTTTGATGTCGTCAACATCAGGCCGCTGGCATTTGCTTCCCATGACTTTACCTGGTAATCACTCATTTTGTAAAGGTCCGAATCCGTTCGGGTTGGAACTTAAACTTTAAAATCCCGACGTCTCTCACTAGTTTTAGTTTTAAGAGTTCACCAAACAACCTTTGTGCACTGTGTGCAGAAAAGTTGCCATGAAATATCTAAAAGCCGTCGATGACAAATGACCTACTGTGTGTTAATCCTATTCCGTGTGTAATGTACTGAATCATGAACAACTTTTCTTTCTATCAGGCTTCTCTGCTGATTTGAAATTCCGCATTCAGTCTTGCCTACCTAGCTAGTTTCTGAGTTTGTTAAAGTTAAAATCGAGAGAATTGACTTTACTGTAACCGGTCTTATCCCATATGACTCGGTCTGTCTCATTAGAAAGTTCTAGATTAGTGGTTTCCAACCAGTGTTGTCACTTTTCTTTGACAAAAAACATCCAGAACAGAGTTAAAAAATATCCAAAAACATCTAAAATTGCGTGGAAAACATCTAGAAAAAACATCCGAATGGAAAGAGTCACAAATTACATAGCAATTGATATGACTTACCCTATAGAACCATGTCCTCATCTTTACTGAAGTCTGCCTTACAAGATCTACAAAATAAACTTAGCTTGGATGATGAAGTTGAAGCTTCAGATCCAAAATGACTCTGGTATGCTTTAGCTGTTCCAATTTCCTTTAATACCCAATCAGGGAGCAGATAAGCGGAACAGCCTTTCCCTACTCTTATCAGGCCGAATTTTATTGTCAGGGTAGCATTTAAGAGGTCAAAATTCATCCTGTTTCTTAGGTTAGATTTGATAAATTCACTGCAAATGAAAAACATCTAGAAAACATCTACCATCTAAAGGTCAAAAACGCCACCTAAATGCAAGGGAAAACATCTAAATCTGGATCTAAAACATCCAAAGTGGCAACACTGTTTCAACTGTTTCCTCAAAAGAGTCGCGACGCAAAGGATGAGAACCACTACCTAGAAGACCAATGAACATAAGATAATCTGATTGTGTGTCTCTCTCTTTCCTTAGCCTATGATGCTAAATCTCCGGGACCGAAAGAGTTAATAGATACCGTTATGAACAGAAGTCTCTACGCCATCTCACTCAAAGAGTTAATAGATACCGTTATGAACAGAAGTCTCTACGCCATCTCACTGAGAGAGTTAATAGATACCGTTATGAACAGAAGTCTCTACGCCATCTCACTGAGAGAGTTAATAGATACCATTGTGAACAGAAGTCTCTACGCCATCTCACTCAGAGAGTTAATAGATACCGTTATGAACAGAAGTCTCTACGCCATCTCACTGAGAGAGTTAATAGATACCGTTATGAACAAAAGTCTCTACGCCATCTCACTCAGAGAGTTAATAGATACTGTTATGAACAGAAGTCTCTACGCCATCTCACTGAGAGAGTTAATAGGTACCATTATGAACAAAAGTCTCTACGCCATCTCACTGAGAGAGTTAATAGATACCATTAGGAACAAAAGTGTCTACGCCATCTCACTGAGAGAGTTAATAGATACCGTTATGAACAGAAGTGTCTACGCCATCTCACTGAGAGAGTTAATAGATACCGTTATGAACAGAAGTGTCTACGCCATCTCACTGAGAGAGTTAATAGATACCATTGTGAACAGAAGTCTCTACGCCATCTCACTCAGAGAAGGCAAGCATCGTTTATAGCACAAACCACGTGTACGCGAATGCACCAAGACTTAGAAGTGGAACTGAAGTCTTAGTGGTAACTCAGCAACAGACCATTCAACCATTCAATAAAATAAGAAGCTCCTGAGCCAACAAAACAACACGTGAATCATTCACCAGATCCAACCAATCCCTAAACACTCAAGTAACAAAAACTCAATTCACAAACCAACCAATCTATCAATAAACTTATCGTTCATTCAGCTAAGAACCAGACAAGCATTCCATGAACCAACACTTTGAGAAGGCATTTAACTATTAAACGAACATACTAGTCAACAAAACAACAAATCAACAAATCAATCAATCCATGTATCACCCAGCTAAATAAAAACCAAACCATCAGACAGCCAAACCACCAATGAATCAACAAACAAATCCATCACTGAATCAACAAACCAATCTGCCAGTGAATCGAGCAACTAATTAACATTGAATGAACAGACTAGCTAATTAACAAATCAGTCACAACTGAATCAACCAACCAACCAAGTTATCATTCAACTAACCCACAATTCAACTAATCAACCAATCAATCAATCTATCACTCAGTCTCCCAAACAACCACACCACCACTGAGTCAACCAACCAGACGCCAACAAACTGAACATGCAATCATTGACTCCGACAACCCGCTTAACAAACTCACCATTCGACCAACCAGCGAAACAACCATTCTACCAACCCATTATTGAATCAATTACCACCCAACCAAATAACCACAAATTGAATCGATAAACCAGTCAACACAAACAACCCACTATTGAATCAACCAACTAATTACCACCAAACCAAACAACCACCCATTGAATAGATCAACCAGTCAACACAGACAACCCATTATTGAATCAACCAATTACTGGTAATTTGGTGGGTCTGTCCTAGTTTCCCCCGAAATGGGGCCGCGGATCCCACAATAGGGACATTTTATGTCCTATTTAGCACTAACTGTATGTATGTGCTCTACGTCATCATATGCTACTGAAATGTTGTTCAATGAACACCACAAAGCTGGAGTACTTGTTAAAGAAGAAGCTTGGCTAGGCTTATTCAGACACAGAGGATTACACTGATAAAATAATGAGGTGTGGCTGGAATTTACAAGCTGTTTTCAGGTTGTATTGATTGAGCAAGGGAGAAAAAAACAGAAAATCCCCATTCATGTATCTCTTTATTCATCCACACATGCATCCATTTATCTTTCATTCATTAACCCATCCGTCCACTAGTCTATTTACCCACCCATTCACCCATCTATTTCCCACCCACTGATCCATCCATCCACCTATCCATTCACCAGTTCATCCATCCATCCATCCATCAATCAATCCATCTATCCACCCATGCATCTGTCTTCCATCCATCTATCTTCAGTCCAACTATCCAACCACCCATCCACGCATGCATCTGTCTTCCATCCATCTATCTATTTTCAGTCAATGCATCCATGCATGCATGCATCCATCCATCTATTTTCAGTCAATACATGCATCCATGCAGGCATCCATCCATCCATCCATCAATATTCTATTCACCAATCTATCTTGAATGCATCTATCCATGCATTCACCCATCCGTTTTTCTACCTATCCGTCGTCCGTCTATCAATCTATTTATCTATCTGCTTAAAAATGTGTCAATTTACAGTAGAACCTCGCTTAACGAGCATAATTCGTTCCAGAATCGTACTCGTTAAGCGAAATACTCGTTATTGAAGGTGGACTTTGAGCCTGTTTATTGAAGGCCACATAGCTAGTGCTGTCGCCACGACTGTGCAGGTAAAGGATTTTATTTTGCCCGACATGGAAAAAATCCCCAGCCTTACCAAGGATTCGAACCCGAGTCTCCCGCTTGACAGCCCAGCGCTCTAACCGTTCTGCCAGCCGCTCATTGTTTTTTTTTTTTTTACATTTTATATTATTTCAAATATTTTATTATATTTTGTTTGGGCCACTTAACACATTACTATTGTCATTATTATTATTATTATTAATATTATGAGTTATGAGTTAGATTATCTTCACAGCACTCCAGACACATCCATAAGCGCTCAGATTCCCCTCTCAACATATTCATCAGCGTCGTGCGGTTAATAGTACCAGTCCTATGTTGGTTAACAAGTGTGCGTCTAGTGTGCTTCTCATGCTTGGCTGTACCGATCTCTACTCCCAATTCGCGTATTCTTAGCAGAGATGTGGACACGTTGCTTCCAAAATCATCAGAATGTCTTATCTCTCTAAGGGCAGTGACAATGTCTGCGTGATCCATAGGGCGGCCATCTTCAATTAATGCGGTACCTGCCAGTCTATCAGCTCTCTCATTACCAACAAAGCCTGTATACCCTGGGACGAATATGAAAGTAACTGCACACACAGGAGAATTTTGCAACGACTCAAACCACTGTCTGTGTAACCAGCCTGCCTCGACCCGCCGGATCATGCTCAAAGAATCACACAGCACACACACGGGGGAATAGTTCTGTGATCCCAGCCACATGAAAGCCTGTGTCACCGCCATCACCTCCATCGTCATGCTGCTGGTGGTCATTGAGAAGGCATCGCTGGCGTCCTTAACTGTGCTGCCTGAAGAGCGAGCTGTAAATGCACATGCACTCTTATGTCCTCATATAACGGACCCGTCTATGAAGATTACCACATTTGTCTCATCTGACTTGTCACTGATAAGCGCGCATACCTCGGCATTGACAGCAGCTGGATTCTGCTCCCGACAATTCCTATCGAGCGTCACGACACAGGAGAATGTGAGATTGGGCGTTTTAGACGCTGGTATCCACTCCTCACCTGGGTGGATGTCTGTAAGGCTGCAGACCTGCATGATGTCATCCTCTGGAAAGATCAAATTCGACTGGAGAAAGTACAAGTGTCTGGAACAGAAGCAGAAGCAGTCTCTGCTCAGTGTTAGCGGCAGCCAGGACCCTCATTGCTGACAGGCCTTTGCGTGCTTTTGTTACAACATGGTCAACATGTTCTTTGAAGGATAGGCTGCGATCAAACCTCGTCAAAATTTCCTCGCTGCTTCCCACTGCTGGTAAGTCTGCCTTCACTGTACGTGTATTCAAGGAGAGCCACGTTACTGAGGCTTTAGAAGGGTTGACATAAGCGTTAGAATCTGCACACTAGGAAAAGATGCGATTCAGTTCACTCTGCATTGAATTGGCAATCTCTTGACAATCTCTTCCATGTCGATATCCTAGAAGGTCATCAGCAAATGACAAGGTCCTGCCACTCCCGTGCAAGTGCTGCTCAGTTATCGGCACTGTGTACACGATGAAAAGCACTGGAGAAAGCGGGGAACCTTGAGGCAATCCTGGGCTGATAGTTATCGGTTCTGAGGATCAACAACCACATCTGAGTATCACCTGTCTCTGAAAAAGTGCTGCGGCTACCCAGCGAGTGATGAAGGGGGAAACTTGCAGTTAGAGGAGTATGTGCACCAAGTATTCAAATAGTACTCTGTTGTACGCATCCTCTAAGTATAGTGCAGCGGCAAATGTCTCTTCTCTCACCTGAAAACCTTCATAGACTTCACAGGCGAAGACCATTATTATTATTAGCTGTACCCGGCCACGCGTTGCTGTGGCTCAGTCTGGTTAGATGGTAAAGAAAGAAAAGAAAAAGCACACGTTATTAATGATTAATTTCACAATACACGTGGGTATACACCATTTTTTTGTTCCATTGTGTGCGCAGATATAGAGATTTTCTGGTTTGCCAGCTCTAGAAAATGCAGTATACACTTTGAACGGAAGATATGAACCTTTTCATTTTTATTTACAAAGATTATTATTATTATTTTTATTATTATTGATGCGCTGAATTGCAAATAAAAATAATAACATACTTGATATAATAGGAACTGTATAAACAAACACTTGGAAAGAGAATTTCTATAAATGGCTACAAAGGGTCTTACAAAATTATTTGGGAGGGGGGATGGGATCTCTAATTTCCCACCCTTTCCCCCTAAGATGCAAAGGGGGGGGGGGGGGTTCCAAGAGACCTGGACTCCCACGCTTCGGCGCCTATGAGTACTGACACATCACATTCATATTTATTCTGATTTTTAAACTCAATCATTCAAAAAACTGTTCTGTTTCTCTCTCTCTCTCTCTCTCTCTCTCTCTCTCTCTCTCTCTCTCTCCCCCACTGTCTCTCTCTCTCTCTCTATCTCTCTCTCTTTCTCTCGCTCTTAGGTTTTTTTAAAGAATAGCTGAATTATCTAACAGCAGAAACGAAAGAAGTCCCTGAGTGGCTCTCTTCCATGTCATCTCCAACAAAGACAAACCAAGCAAACCACGATTCTCCTAAATCCTTCACCTGGCAATTGTTATTGGTCGTCACGTTCAAGATAATATGATCTTCTGACAGCAACAAGCCCATCATTATCGTCTGCTGCACGCCATGTGACGCCAGATAATGAGACCAGGAATAATGGAAACTGGGGCAACAAAATCTCTTGGTAACAAGCAACAATATCTCTTGATAACAAGCAATACTATCTCTTGATAACAAGCAAGAATTTGCATGACATTTCCAGCACTGCACTTTTTTCTCCTATTACGCGAAATTTGATAAGCTTTTCTTGTAAAATGCTAAAGGTGTTTTCCGTCTACACGCAGAGTTCTCTAGAGAAAGCATAACGGTGATTTTTCCGTGTCTTCTTCCTGTTTGAGTATGGTTTCCTTATCTTCTTAATCGCGTCTACAAGCTATAAACTCCGTTTTGCGTGCGCATCCGCTTTACAGATCTTGCTTATTTGTATGCAGACCGTTGGTTTTATTTTGGCATCCAGTGCAGTGGCTCTCAAGCTCCAAATGCCGAAACCCTTTAATACAGTTTCTCATGTTGTAGCGACCCTTTAATACAGTTCCTCATGTTGTGGCGACCCTTTAATACAGTTTCTCATGTTGTGACGACCCTTTAATACAGTTTCTCATGTTGTGGCGACCCTTTAATACAGTTCCTCATGTTGTGGCGACCCTTTAATACAGTTTCTCATATTGTCGCGACCCTTTAATACAGTTTCTCATGTTGTGGCGACCCTTTAATACAGTTTCTCGTGTTGTGGCGATCCTTTAGTACAGTTTCTCATGTTGTGGTGACCCTTTAATACAGTTTCTCATGTTGTGGCGACCCTTTAATACATTTTCTCATGTTGTGGCGACCCTTTAATACAGTTTCTTATGTTGTGGCGATCCTTTAATACAGTTCCTCCTGTTGTGGCGACCCTTTAATAATGTTTCTCATGTTGTGGTGACCCTTTAATACATTTTCTCATGTTGTGGCGACCCTTTAATACAGTTTCTTATGTTGTGGCGATCCTTTAATACAGTTCCTCCTGTTGTGGCGACCCTTTAATAATGTTTCTCATGTTGTGGCGACCCTTTAATACAGTTTCTCATGTTGTGGCGACCCTTTAATACAGTTTCTCATGTTGTGGCGACCCTTTATTACTGTTTCTCATGTTGTGGTGACCCTTTAATAGTTTCTCATGTTGTGGTGACCCTTTAATAATGTTTCTCATGTTGTGGCGCCCCTTTAATAGAGTTTCTCATGTTGTGGCGACCCTTTAATAGAGTTTCTCATGTTGTGGCGACCCTTTAATACAGTTTCTCATGTTGTGGCGACCCTTTAATACAGTTCCTCATGTTGTGGCGACCCTTTAATACAGTTTCTCATGTTGTGGCGACCCTTTAATACAGTTTCTCATGTTATGGTGACCCTTTAATACGGTTTCTCATGTTGTGGCGACCCTTTAATACAGTTTCTCATGTTGTGGCGACCCTTTAATACAGTTTCTCATGTTGTGGCGACCCTTTAATACAGTTTCTCATGTTGTGGCGACCCTTTAATACAGTTTCTCATGTTGTGATGACCCTTTAATACGGTTTCTCATGTTGTGGCGACCCTTTAATACAGTTTCTCATGTTGTGATGACCCTTTAATACGGTTTCTCATGTTGTGGCGACCCTTTAATACAGTTTCTCATGTTGTGGCGACCCTTTAATACAGTTTCTCATGTTGTGGCGACCCTTTAATACAGTTTCTCATGTTGTGATGACCCTTTAATACGGTTTCTCATGTTGTGGCGACCCTTTAATACAGTTTCTCATGTTGTGATGACCCTTTAATACGGTTTCTCATGTTGTGGCGACCCTTTAATACAGTTTCTCATGTTGTGGCGACCCTTTAATACAGTTTCTCATGTTGTGGCGACCCTTTATTACTGTTTCTCATGTTGTGGTGACCCTTTAATACAGTTTCTCATGTTGTGGTGACCCTTTAATAATGTTTCTCATGTTGTGGCGCCCCTTTAATAGAGTTTCTCATGTTGTGGCGACCCTTTAATAGAGTTTCTCATGTTGTCGCGACCCTTTAATACAGTTTCTCATGTTGTGGCGACCCTTTAATACAGTTCCTCATAATGTGGCGACCCTTTAATACAGTTTCTCATGTTGTGGCGACCCTTTAATACAGTTTCTCATGTTATGGTGACCCTTTAATACGGTTTCTCATGTTGTGGCGACCCTTTAATACAGTTTCTCATGTTGTGGCGACCCTTTAATACAGTTTCTCATGTTGTGGCGACCCTTTAATACAGTTTTTCATGTTGTGGCGACCCTTTAATACAGTTTCTCATGTTGTGATGACCCTTTAATACGGTTTTTCATGTTGTGGCGACCCTTTAATACAGTTTCTCATGTTGTGGCGACCCTTTAATACAGTTTCTCATGTTGTGGCGACCCTTTAATACAGTTTCTCATGTTGTGGCGACCCTTTAATACAGTTTCTCATGTTGTGGTGACCCTTTAATACAGTTTCTCATGTTGTGGCGACCCTTTAATACAGTTTCTCATGATGTAGTAACCATACAAATATTTTGGCTGATACTTTATAACTTCGGTGAATATATGTTTTTCGATCTTGGGGGCCAAAAGCGAAAATCAGCAGCCTACCGATGACTCGCAAAACACGTAAGCCAACCCTCTATCTGCGGGTGATATAGACCCGGAAGCCATGTATGTAGTGCCAAATGGCTGTAGTGCCAAGAGGTAGGGTTTGCGTTGGTTGATGGGCAGATAGACCATTTGTGTTGTTGTTGTTGGGGGCAATTCGCGACGCGACTGACCTAGCAAGCCAGAGGGGAATTACTGTACTCAAAGAAATAAAAAAACAAGAAATGCAATCGGACTAAAGAAAATGGAAACAGAAGTATGAGAACGAAAATAAATCCCTGGCGGATGGAAATCTAACCAGAGACCGACGATGCAAGTGATGGCCAGAATGAATAAGAGTCCATGAGGATTTCCTAAATACGAAATAAACAAATGAGAAAACTTTCAGATTGTGCACATTTGGTAAGGGGAAAAGGGGGGGGGGGTGGGAGAGAATTAATGAAAGCATTTTAACCGGAACAGAAATTACAATAACCGTGCCATTTTCCTGCGGTTGTGATGATGTAAGTATTGTAAGTATTGTAAAGGGTGTTAAGTACGTGACATCACTATGCAGGCGAACAAAATGATAGTTTAAAAATGGCCGGCTCACTTTTGACATGCACTAAAGAGGAACAGCCTTCTGTTGTCATTTTGTTTTCTTAATAAATCAGTGAACGGGTGACACCTGTAGAAATTCATCGTCATCGACGACTGAATAGTCAGTATTAGAATGCATGCCTATCCGTCCAGTATGAATGGAGTAGGAAGTAAAATACACTTTGAGGTCACTAATCGGTTAGCCTGACTTGGTCGTGAACAGTCCATCATGAAAGTCCCGCCATTTTTAAAACCTCCTACTTCGCTCGTACACCTGCTGAACTGACAGACATGGATTACCATACTGGTCCTTAATTTCCTTCTTGCCCCTCTCTATGTCTCTTATGTCTGTTCCCTTTCTTTCCCTCTCATCTGCTTTTTTCATCTCTTCCTCTGAGTCTTCCTTACGCTCTACTCTCTCTCTCTCTCTCTCTCTCTCTCTCTCTCTCTCTCTCTCTCTCTCTCTCTCTCACATACTTTTCCTTCCTTTCCTCCATAAGCGTTTCAGGATCCTCGCCGATACTACGGAGTTCATGCACCGCGAGGAGATCTTCGAACACAGGCTTGAGTCAGAAGTAGAACGGAGCACTAATGGGTAACCCCTTGTGCCTTGATGTTGATCCACCGTCTTAACTGATTCTTTATTCAGCTTTATTGAAATCCTATATGGCTAGGCCATTCTCAGCTGGACGCCTAGCCTCCTAACGTAGACTTTGTACAAAACATGAAACTCGCAGTTCCAGCAACGATCCACTTGCAATGTCCGTAAAAATTGCAAGCGAACAGAATAACGCAGTCTGTGAAACGAACCCAAAGCCTCTTACGCGAGGCAAACTACTTGACCACTTTACAGTGGAGACCTCCAACGAAGGAGAAAAGGAGGAGAAAATAAGGAGGAAAAAAAAAAAAGAAGCTGAATAAAACTATGACCAGTTTCTGACAAGCAATGATAAGAAGCTGTCAATCTGTTGTCTGATTGCAAAACCAATAGTGGCTAATTCTTGATAGCACAGAAGGAAGAAACAAACCACGCATGGTACCATTCTCTCTCTCTCTCTCTCTCTCTCTCTCTCTCTCTCTCTCTCTCTCTCTCTCTCTCTCTCTCTCTTCCTGTCTCGCCACAAACAGAGATTACCTTAAACTAATGCGCCATTGTGGACATGTTAAAACGTGGATTAAAGGGAAAATGTCCCATTAGCAGGGGTGCCAGAATCTGGAGGGGGTGGGGGTAGAGCACCTTGAGTCACCCCCTCCCTCTCCCAATTCTTGATATTTGGGGAGAGAGAGAGAGAGAGAGAGAGAGAGAGAGAGAGAGAGAGAGAGAGAGAGAGAGGGGGGGGGTTAGAGTGGTATAACTGTCACTCCGTTTCACAAATATTAAGGTCCTTTTCCCTAACCATTACGGGAGCAGAGGCTCAAGTGCCCACAAACATGTACAGAAGTTATAAAACAGGACAATTTTTCACGCTTGAAGGCGTATTAGGCATATAGGACTAGACGTAGATTTTATAGTGTGAGATGGTCAACATGACACCGGCCGCTTTGACTTCCCATGAATTACCATGGTACCCACTTCATTCTGGGTCGAGCTAAGATCATGTTTGAAATATAGGCTGCGTTAGTACCTGAACCCACGACCTTCGCATCCGCAATCTAGCCGCTACACCACATCGGTTCACAGGAGTCATACATTTTATCTTATTTCACACATATTTTATAATTATTTATTTATTTAGCACATAATATTAATTACTGCTATTATCTTTAATCTCTTAAACAAGGCTTAACTCCATCATTGAACCATGTTCCCCCACCCCCCTTTTGGGATGCAATTTTTCGTTATTTTGAAGCCCCACCCTGGCTATTACTGGCTCTTACTGGGGACCGCAATACAGCCCGGCCTAAAACATGACCTAACTAATGTACGCGGTTTCCGGGACCTCTCCACGGGTGATCCTCATCCACATGGTGGCATTTTGTGTCATCGGGTGTTTATCGCTTGTGTGATGTCCTGGTGGGGTAAAATGTACTACTACTACTACTACTACTACTACTACTACTACTACTACTACTACTACTACTACTACTACTACTACCACCACCACCACCACCACTCCCAAACTCCCAAAGTTTTCTGTTCTTTGCGTCAGCGCCCCTGCCCCATCAGAGAAGGCCAAACGGTCAACTATGGTTCCTGATAAAACTTCTCACGACAGATAAGAAAACGGCAAGGCCAAGGCTAGTCTGTTGTAAAGAACAACAGGTCGTTGGCGGTGATAACTGACAAGGTTTTATTTCAAAATTAATTAGTATTCCATTAACGTTTTGTTTCGTTTCCGGTTTTCTTGCAGGTGTGCATAATTGCTGATAACTTTATTCTTCAGGTCTTTTTTGTGTATGGCGTCACTACAATGGTGGATGTCTCCAGTGGATGGTTAAACCACCAGAGCCGTCTTAACGGCATTATAGGCCCCTGAGCAAACCAGTGTGATGTTGTCCCTACGACCACAGTCTTCAGGAATATTTTTATGCTCGATAATATTATACATTGATTTGACTATTTATTTTTAGTGGCACTTCAACAAAAATTCGTGAAGTCTGAGGTTTTGAACAACGAATCAACATCATGGCACACGGGTAGTGGCTCATAAGTCCTCCGTTCTTTTTCTAACTCAAGTCCGAGTCCGAAGAAGCTCAGCGCAGTGCACAGGCTCTGTAGCACCAGCGAGGATCCTGAAATACTTTGGGTAGATTTTAAACTAAAAATGTTGCCCGTGCAGAGCCGTTAGTCTACTCTTTTCGGTTTCCAACTGTCAAGGGATTTTCTACGTGCGCAACAATGCATACAGGCCTCTGATCTGACTACGCAGAGACAAGGGACAATTACTAGATGTCCAAGTCCAAGTGAAAAAATCTCAGCCCTTACGGGGGATTGAACCTGGAACCTCTAGCACTCAAGCGGACACCATGCCTAGACACCACACAGCCTCCCCCCCCCCCTCACCCCCTCCCCCACACACCATTCGTGTTAAAGCATTAAGACAGATTAAATGACAGTGTTTGAAATTACTACAAACTTCTCACATGGCAAGCCACATGACATTCGGCTATCAGCATGGGAGCTCGTAGTGGCCTGGGAGCTCATGGGGGCCTGGGAGCTCGTGGGGGCCTGGGCGTGTTCCCAGCTGGCCCATCCGTTAAGATGACCCTGGTGCTCACTGCTGTGTACATAGATATTATTTAGTGATGCCGCTTGACTATGGTACCTGGTCTCTAAGGCCCCTTGAGCCTCCCCCCCCCCCGACTTTAGGAGAATGAGTCCTTCCTACCCCCTTTTTTCGACAAAATGTGCATGGCAGCTCAAGCCCCAATGTTTTCTTTGTGTCGGCGCAGGGGAAACAGAGTCTTTGTACCGCTGTCCGAAAAATAAGAGAACGGTCTTGAAGACTCATACCATTGCTGCTTTGAAGGGAACAATTTCTAGGGTGGGGATCCCTCATGACCCTAAAGCCTTTTTTAAGTTAAAAAAAAAAGTAAAGATCCCTTTACACGCCTTTAGGCGCATCAGGCACATGGGAAAAGCACCCATATTTTTACAGACCAATCGGCACTCGGTGGGTAATGTGGTCAGCATTACGCCGGCCGTCTTTACTTTCCCAGGACAGCCCATCCTGTTACCCATTTGAGGCTGGGTCGACCTGCGACGTCCCATACCACGCTAAAAATCCACGCACCTTTTTTAAGTGCTTATTATTAATAACAACAGTCGGAAGTATATGATGAAAATATGCTTTTTATTTATTTGTTTGCGATATGACTCTGAACGAGTTCATTTTTGTGTGTTCTTTCGGAAGTATATAAATATATGCGTATGTAAGTGTGTGTGTGTGTGTGCGCGCGCCCGCCGGGCACACACACTCACGCACACACCCACACGCGTGCGCCTACACGCTCCCTCTCTCACTTACACGCACACATTTATACGCGCACGCACACCAAGTGCGCACACGCTAGCACACCACACACCACATACGCACGCACGCGCGCAGGCACACACACATATAAGATGGAAACGCAGGTAGAGGTGAATTGTGACGTAATTGGTAATAAAAATAAGCGGGAAATATAAGATAAAGGTAAACAAATCATCAGAGCCGATATATTATCATCGTGTTTCCTTTCGGGTGGTGCAGATGAATATATTTTTATACAAACAATAGCTCACGTGTTTTTAATAAGAGTAACAGATGGTCTTCCGTGCCGATCTGTTCACTAAGGAATTTTCCGTTGAGAAAGAGAGAGACCGAAAACGAGAGACTTAAAGGGTTAGACAGACAGACAGACAGACAGACAGACAGACAGACAGACAGACAGACAGACAGACAGACAGACAGACAGACAGACAGACAGACAGACAGACAGACAGACAGACAGACAGACAGGCAGGCAGGCAGACAGACAGACAAACAACAAAACGGACATAATCATATAAATAGATAGTGTCATAGACAGACAGACACACAAACAGACAGACAGACAGATAGACAGACAGACAGACAGCCAGACAGGCAGACAGACAGGCAGGCAGAGAGGCAGGCAGACAGACAGAATAAAAAAACGGACATAATCATATATATAGATAGAGTCATAGGCAGAGAGGAGGAAAAAAAGTACAAAAGCAGAGAGGAAATGGGGAAAAAAAGGGGGGGGGCAGATTCGTGGAATAGGTGAGGACGTTTAAATATAGAGACGGGGCAGGGAAGAAAGACAGAGAAAGAGAGATAGACTGGGGAAGGAAGGTCAGGTGGAGAGATTTTAAAAAAAAAAAGAAAAACAGGGGAGAGAAATACAAGAGACAGGCACACTTTACACTAATTAGGCAGACGTAAATGACAACTCGAGTGCGGGCATTTATTAAGGTGGGAGAGGGCTGGCTGAGAGAGAGAGAGAGAGAGAGAGACAGAGAGAGAGAGAGACAGAGACAGAGAGAGAGAGAGCGCATGGCTAGATGCTACAGGCTGGAAATGCAAAACAAGGTTTTCTCTCTGTTAACTGGTGTAATGAGGGCCAAACAATATATTGCGCACTTGATTGTCTGGTATATTTCGCTTTCTATTGCTAACTGGCTTCGAAATGCCGTGGTGCCGGGTTCGATCCCAGCTGCGGGTCCTGCTTCTTCCGTTCGTTTTTACAGAGGTATCGAGAAGCCTACCGTCCAGAAGCAGTGGCAAACTACTGGACGTAAATTTGCCTAGAAAAACCACAATAGCCAAAAATGTGCTGGTGTTGGTTCTGCGACGTCCTGTAAAGGACACGCAATCTTACACGAAACAAAAACAATTGCTAACTGACTATTTCAGAATGTAGGTCATTTATTTATTTCGGTTGGAAGAGCACAATTAGTGCTTGGTTGTACACTGATGTAGCTTTTGTAGTATGCACCTGATAAAACAAAAAATGGACACTTAAACGTATTTAATTAAGAAAAGAAAAGACCGTTTTCAAGAATTAGCTTGATTGTTGAATGTTGAATAAGAATCGACATCACAGCACTCGGGACACCCCTATAAGCGCTCTGTCCCCATATTCAGCAGCAAGCGAAGAGTTACAATTCTGATGGTACCAGTAACTGTCTGATTAAATATCCCTCCCGCCTTTCTCGAGCATCGAACAGATCTCCATTAACTCATCGCAGTGCCGTTCTCCTTAGATCGTAATGATCTACCTGTGCCTCGGCACTGTTCACTCGCTCCAAAGGGCCCTCACAACATCCAGCTTGTCATCCATCAGTTCACCACCAAGTGGTGCAGAACCAGCCAGTCTATCTGCCTGCTCATTTCCCAACACACCGGCATCCCAGAAGAAAATATCCAAATAACTCAACTATTTTGTAACAACATAAACCTGATTTATTTAATAAATCTAACCGAAATAAAATGAACTTGTTTAGGCTAGTAGAGTTGAAATGATGTGAATGATGAAATCATAAAGGTATTGGAAAGTAACAACCTTTGGACAGTTCTCGGCTTGAGACCCTGTCTATTCTTTCCCAGTTTGTCGTCCTCACTGCTTTCAGCAGGTCGTTACACTCAGACGGTCGGCAAATAATGGATGCCTACTAGTCCCTGCCCAATGTGGGAACTGTGATAAAGAAACAAGCGCATATTTGTAGTATCTGCTCTAGATGTACACTAAGCATGTATATTATAATAACATCAAGCATGTTTATTTAAATAAAACATTTCATCTCTCCCTCATTTTCACATTCACTCCTGTCCAATTTGGAAGGGCTTATGTCTCACATTCCAACTGTTACATCTTCTGCCTTCCTCTACACGAGTCCTGTAATGATAGTCAAGTCTTCTACGTCAGGTGCTATCTCTCGTACAGACTCAAATGACACTCAGTCAGACAGAACCAGTTCTGGAATCCATGCTTGGAACAATAGACGCGCCCAGAATGCTAACAATAGTTCTGGGGCGAATCAAATAACAAATCTCGTGGATTTACTCTCCGGGATCAATCTCCGCATTAGCCTCCCGAGAGTTAAACACATTTCACTGTGTTAGCTGTATGTAATACAGATTCACATTAACCACACGTGACAAGATTGCCAAAGTTATCTTCACGCTTGTGATTTCAAAAACATGATTGTTCATTAAATTTCAATGGTAACATCAACATTTAAGTTTTACAACATTGAAACACATGTGCACGAAAGAACATTCATGACACTATCAAATAGGATATAAAGCTATGTGACAATGCCCTACGAGAATGAAGAAATGTCCGCCTAGGAGTACTACAAGGTGATGAAGACACACACTTGAGTAAAAAGACAGTTAGATTTCTATCACAAAATATAGATTTGAACCTAATTTCGATCTTACCTGGAAAATGATACCACAATGCCAAAGTTATGTCTCAAGCTTAGGTTAAGCCCAACAGATGGCATGTGCTGGACAGGATCTCATTTACCAGACCTAGAGTTCACCCCTTTATAACTTTTATCAAGCTCCTCCTACATTACGCCTAAAATCATTCACATTCAAGGATATCACAGCTCCTCCCTGTGGGTAAGTTTATTCGCTGTCAGTCAGGGCTGTACAACACTTGTTTAAATTCCCACGGTCACATTCTACAGGTTCAATTAAGCTGGTCAAAGCTAATAGGCCAAGTCACACCTCCAGTCTACTTCACCTGTCATCACAATAAAATCCGACTTTGTCAATTCTTCTGCCAACACTTTCAGCTTACTGTGTCAATATTGACGATCTGACCGGCACTCCAGTTTAGGTAACCTCAGGGGGAATTAAGCACAATTAGCCAGAGTTATCTACTCCTAATGGTCTGGCTAGGAGATAAATATCTGACACCAACAAATGGTGTGCAAATCTCCAGTCAGTAAGTCTGCTTGGTCAGTCTTATCTCTGTACCTCAACACTTAACATCTAGGAAAAAGTTTTAGTGTTTGATATGACCAACGGTCCAGGAGAATTAAATGTTTCTTCAGGTCGCCTACTTAGATTAGGGATGCATCCAAATCCCTATTTTCCTGTATACTTTCAAAATACAAAGCAATAAAAGTAGGTTAAGGAAAGACATTCTGAAGTCACCGGGCGTATTGTCACACCTGTCTCTACTTTACTCAACATGCTCTGTTAGTCAGTTGCAATGACGGCGTATGTGTACAGCTGATTCTCAAGCCAGCGAAAGACAACAGAGACTGCCCCACCTCTATTATTAAAGAATTCGTTTTTAAATTTAAATCCGAAATAACATCTAGAATAGTAGGTAAATAACGAAGCGTTTTTTTGTTTCAAAGAATACCAATAATTCTGCCAAAGGCAGAGTCTTTAGAGTATAATCCATGCATGAAATACTTATAATCTGTAATCTTGTAAATTATTATAGCAAACACAGAGTGTCTGTTTTAACCATGACGCATTGTTGATTGTGCAAGAGGGATTCTCATTCGAATAGTGACACTTTGTGTCATCGGGTGTTAGTCACACACTGTGCGGCCCTGGTGGGGTTGAAGGTCGCCTACTTATCTATTGTAACCTGTGCAATATTAAGTAGCCAACACTATGAAGCAAATGTAAATACAAAGTGTGTGAGAGGACACCAACTCTATTTATTACTAATTAAAACGTAGAAAGGTTAAATAAGATATCTTTGATTAAATGACTACTACTGTACATCCTTGTACAGAGAGTTTTGTGCGTTAGGTGTCAAAGCTATTATCAGAATAATTAGGCGACGAGTGGGGAGGGGGCGAGGGGCGGGGAAGGGGGTTGTGAAAAAAATGAGTGATGAACACTGTGGATATGTAGGAGAAAAGGGGACAAATAATCTCACAAACGTTCTAGGGAAACAAAAATGTGGAGGATGAGAGGTTGATGGCTCGAGTTGAATGAAAGCCTGTGCTCCCATTGGATCACAAGAAGAAGAGGAGGAAAAAGGAGGGGGGGGGAGAAGAAGAAGA
>CAJHNH020000388.1:184564-192064 GCA_905116865.2 Candidula unifasciata
ACTCAAGAATTGCCCCGGGGCGTTTTGTCACAAGAAAAAAAATTGGGAGGGGGGGCCCAATTCCTTTAAATTCGATGGCCCCCCCGAAAACGGAAAGGGGTGGGGGGCTTATTGGCCATAAATTGGACAAGAATATTGATAATTATTGTGTACCGGACGGCAAACATGTGTAGTAATTTATTTGAAATAAAATGAAATATGTAAGGAAATTCTTAAAAAGAGGATGTCTACATGGTGTGAGGGGGCCCCGACTACAGCCGGGGAGCCCAAAAAAAACCAAAACTAAAGGGGTTCTGGATTTTTAATGGGGGTTTCTCTTAAAATGGTCACTTTTGTCCTAGGTTTATCGCCGGTTGGTCCGGTGGGAAACACAACCAAAATTTCGTAGGAAAAAATTTAGCAAGGGACGTAAAACATATTTCCCGCAAAATTTTGAAATTTCTTGCCCTTTAAAATTACATGTTTGATAAAACGAAGAAACCATGGAATAAATAAATACTCACAATCAGCAACGGGGTTGGCAGCATTTTTTGGGAAACAAAAAAAAAAAAATTGGAAAAATACCCCACTGGCCAAAAATAAATAAAAGCAGTGTTTTTATTTTATTTTTATTTTTACACCGACAATCCCCGATTTATTTCCCTATTAAATGTCTTTATATAATTATATCCCGGTGTGGGGGAAATATTCGTTAACCCAATCCTTACGTCCTTTTAGGAATAATTTTTGTTTTTGAAACCCCACTCTGGGTTTTTTCCAGGGGGGCCCAAAATAGGCAGGGCCCCAAAAAAGGCCAATTTCTGAACGCGGTTTCTGGGGACCCCTCCCCGGCCCTCCCACATGGTGGCACTTTTTTGTCATGGGTTTTTATCGCTTGTGTGATTCCCGGGGGGAGAAACATTCATTTAATATCGTTACAGTAAAATTTATCCATTTCGTCCTTTTTTGGGCGAAATTTTTTCATTTTAAGCCTACCTGGGTTTTGCCCGGGGCCGCAAAATAGGCAGGCCAAAATAGGCCAAGTCTGAACCGGTTTCTGGGGCCTCTCCACGGCGATCCCCATCCGCATGGTGCACTTTGTGTCATCGGTGTTTACGCTTTGTATGTCCTGTGGGGGAGAAAGTCGTCAGTCAATATTCTTTTATTTGTAATAATTTCAAAACCGTTTCGTCCCTTTTTAGACGAGATTTTTTTTTTTAAAGATCCCCCTGGCTTTTGTCGGGGGCCCCCAATTAGGCGGGCATAAATAGGGCCCAAATTTGTCAAAACGCGGTTTCGGGAACTCTCCAGGGCGACCCCTCATCCACATGGGGGCATTTTTGCGCCATCGGGGTTTTTATCGTTTTGGGGTGATGCCCCTGGGGGGGTAGAAAGTCACGGGTCATCAGTAAATTTTTCTTATTTTAAAGCCCTACTTTTGCCCCAAACGGTCCCTTCCCAATATACCCCGGCCAAAAAATTGGTCAATGGCTAAACGGGGTTTTCCGGGAAACCTCTCCCCGGGTGACCCTATCCGCATGGGGGCCCTTTTATTTCATGGGGTTTTATCGCTTGTTGATGCCTGGGGGATAGAAAGTCAGTAAATGTTCTTTTTGTTTTAGAATTTTGCCCCCCCTCTGTTTCCCTTTTCCCCCCCACTTCCACGCGGTATGAAAAATCACCGTGCGTTTTAAAGAGTTAAAACGAACCCAAAGGATTTTCTTTTGATTTTTTTACAGTTGGGAAATTTAAAAAACTTGGGGGCCACAGGAGATAGGGGGCGTGGACCACGGGGAAAAACTAAGCGCTTGAAGTTCATGAGAGAAAATCATGGAAATCGGGGCGGCGGTCCCCAACGGGTTTCCATTTCCCCCAAATTACAGGGGGAGACAAAAACACTTCTGGCGGTATGTTTTTTCCCTAAATTGGGAAACAGCACACCCAAAAATAGCAGGGGGGTTTTTTCTGACTGATACTTTTTAGATTTGGACGCAACGCGGATTTCATTTAGGCTCTTCATTTAGAAAAATCTGTACGCATTAAATTTTCCAGGTCACGTGGCTTGAAGGGAAATAAAAATAGCAAACAGATTGGCCCGGAACCCGGCCAGTGACAGGGAAACAACCAAATAGCGACTTAACCCCCAAGAGACAAAAAACCCTTAATAAAAGCTAGTACCCTGGTTTTAAAATAAAAAACGGGTTTGGTGCGCGGGGATTTTTTTTGTGCCTCTTTTTTTTACTGGCTTAGACTGACTATAAAACAAAAACAAACACCGAATGGAATTCGTGGCCCCTAAAAAAACAGCTTGTTTGTTTGGGTTTGGGTGCGATAGGGCTTTTCCGGGCCCATTCACGGAATCAAGGCAAATAAATTAAATTATTTAATGCGAGATAAAAGCAGTTTTGGTCGAAAACCCAAAAAGAAAAGACAAAGAAAATGAAAATAAATCAGGCAAATAGAAATTTGGGGTTTCTCTTAAGGGGCACCCCAAACCCCAAAAGACGTGGAAAGCTTTACACCTTTTTAAAGCAAAATGTAGATAAAGATGGGGAATGATAGAGATTTTAAAAAAATAAAATAAAAAGGAAAAGGGGGGGGCCTCATAGCACTAAAAAATTTTGTGGGGTCAAAAAAAAAAAAAAGAAATACTTAAAACAAAAAAATTTTTTTAATTCAAAAAGTCAAATCAGTATTTTTAAAATTTTTTTTAGGGGGCGGAAACACGGAAAAAACCCAAAGGAAATTTACTAAAAATTTTTCCAGACTTTTCTTTAAAACGGGTTTGCCTGCGCAGAATAGAAAAAATTTTAAAAATGGTATGATAGAATAACTAATGTAGAATTTTTGGGAGAGAACAAAACAGGCCATTGGATCAGAAGGGGGAAAAGCGCTGGCGTTGGATAGGGCACACACTGAGAAAACAGGAGAAAGCAAATTTCTAGAATGTTTTTTGCATTGGGAAACCCACAGGGGGTAGGAAAAAGGAAGGCCCAAAAAACCCCCCTTTGGGGAAGAGACTGGAGAAAAAGAGGTTTTTAAAAAATTGGAGGACTGGGGGGAGCTCCATGCAAAGGGGGAAAGGGTAAAAGAATTGGCGTGAGTTTGGTTTTAGGGGCCCATGCTCCTTGGGGGATAGAAAAGGGAGAAGGAAAGTACTAGGAAAAGGGGGGTTTGGGTAACACAACAATTTTTTTCCCCAAGACCGCTTCTTGCCTCCTAGAGAGGGACAGGTATTTATTCAGACTAAGGGGCTGGGCACAACAGTTTCGTCAACCCTAGTTCCAAAATTTTTTGGGTAGGAAATACGGGGACGTGTTCCTGAGCGTGGCACCCCAAAATGCTGACATGTGCCCCCAACACTTCAATGTATGCTGACAACAGAGACGCAAATTTGGGTGTTCCCAACCCCACTGAAGAAAAAACTGTATGGGGAACTAGAAGCTATGGATTGCACGATAGCTTTCATAAAGGCTACCGGCCTCCTGACAGAAAGATCAAAGAAGAAGAAGAAGAAGAAGTGGGGTCCGTGAAGGGTCGACATCACGAGGGGGTTGAGAACCCTGAGTGTTGGCGGGAAAGTGAGATCTACGTTTAACTAACCCTGGCCGCGGGTAAGAAGAGTCCCGTGGTAGTTTGAGTCAGTCAGTTGCTTTCAGTTCATCTAAGTGTTTTCACGTGTTCAAGTCCTATGGACCTGTGGACTTGGTGTGACAGTCTTATTCTGTGGAGCTCGAGTAAACTGTCCGGATGAATGTGGTGTATCATGAGTTGGACTTTCGGAAATTCTGTCAGTGATTGTCTAGAATGGTCTTGTGCCGGCCAGACGTTGTGCGGGTCGATAGGGTTGCGGCTATGGGGCATGTGGTCGACGGGGTATCTGAATGAGCACAGAAGGAGCAGGGACCTTGTGTGTGTTAATTAACGTTGAGCTGTGATTGGGGGAGGGGATATCTGAAGCTGATTGGCGGGATGTTAGTCGGGAGGTCTGAAGTTTGCACCAAGAGGTGTATCTATTTTGAGTCTCAGGGGACGGGGTGGTTTAGATGACGAACTGTCAAGGGATCTGGGCCATCGGGTGTGAGTTGCCAGTAGCTGGGACATAGTTCGCTAGGTGTTCTTCATCCATAATAAAGAGGCTGATCTCGCTATAAGAGAGTACTTGATGTGGTGTATGTTGTATATTACAGTTCTCGAAAACAATGATGGTGGTTACTTAAGGATATGTCAACATGTTATGTGTTCCTGGTTTATAGTGGCGCTTTTCTTGGGTTGGCCGTCTGTTGCTCCAGTTACAATCACCACCAGCCTGTGACGTGCCAAGGAAAGTGGGTGGTCTGGTTGGTGGATGTAAGGAATCCAATGAGTGAGTGAAAGGAGATTTAAAATAACAGTATTCCCTAGACGCTTGGCCAGCGTGCGATGATTCCGACACCCTTTCCCTCCTCCCCCACCCTCACTTCTTTCCCATTAGCTCCTTCTAAAGTAGCCAGGCCATCGTCTTCTTTTTTCCACTGGACTGCTATCTGAAGATTTGACCAACCTTATATATATATATATATATATATATAATGCCAAAACGGGTGGCAAGCTAACCAGGCATATGACTCATGTGTAAATAATCCATCCCCGATGCTTCTTTTGCTTTCATGTGTAAATAATCCATTCCAGATGCTTCTATTGCTTTCAAATGTAAATAATCCACCCCCGATGCTTTTATTGCTCTCAAGAGTAAATAATCCACCCCTGATGCTTTTATTGCTCTCAAGAGTAAATAATCCATCCCTGATGCTTTTATTGCTCTCAAGAGTAAATAATCCACCCCCGATGCTTTTATTGCTCTCAAGAGTAAATAATCCACCCCCGATGCTTTTATTGCTCTCAAGAGTAAATAATCCATCCCTGATGCTTCTATTGCTCTCAAGAGTCAACCATCCACCCCACAAGATGTTCTATTGCTCTCAAGAGTAAATAATCCACCCCCGATGCTTCTATTGCTCTCAAGAGTAAATAATCCATCCCCGATGCTTCTATTGCTCTCAAGAGTAAATAATCCATCCCTGATGCTTCTATTGCTCTCAAGAGTAAATAATCCACCCCCGATGCTTCTATTGCTCTCAAGAGTAAATAATCCACCCCCGATGCTTCTATTGCTCTCAAGAGTAAATAATCCATCCCCGATGCTTCTATTGCTCTCAAGAGTAAATAATCCATCCCTGATGCTTCTATTGCTCTCAAGAGTAAATAATCCATCCCTGACGCTTCTATTGCTCTCAAGAGTAAATAATCGATCCCCGATGCTTCTATTGCTCTCAAGAGTAAATAATCCATCCCTGATGCTTCTATTGCACTCAAGAGTAAATAATCCATCCCCGATGCTTTTATTGCTCTCAGGAGTAAATAATCCCTCCCCGATGCTTTTATTGCTTTCAAATGTAAATAATCCATCCCCGATGCTTCTATTGCTCTCAGGAGTAAATAATCCATCCCCGATGCTTTTATTGCTTTCAAATGTAAATAATCCATCCCCGATGCTTCTATTGCTTTCAAATGTAAGTAAGCCACCCCATATGCTTCTATTACTCTCATGTGTAAATAATCCACCCCCGATGCTTCTATTGCTTTCATGTGTAAATAATCCACCCCCGATGCTTCAATTGCTTTCATGTGTAAATAATCCACCCCCGATGCTTCAATTGCTTTCATGTGTAAATAATCCACCCCCGATGCTTCAATTGCTTTCATGTGTAAATAATCCATTCCAGATGCTTCTATTGCTTTCAAATGTAAATAATCCACCCCCAATGCTTCAATTGCTTTCATGTGTAAATAATCCATTCCAGATGCTTCTATTGCTTTCATGTGTAAATAATCCACCCCCGATGCTTTAATTGCTTTCATGTGTAAATAATCCACCCCCCGATGCTTCAATTGCTTTCATGTGCAAATAACCTCCACCAGTTTTCATGCTTCCGTTGCTTATGAGTTAAATGCATTACCAAGTTTGTGTGTAAGTTGTACCCCACCAGGACATCACATAGAGCGATAAACACCCAGTGACACCAAGTGCCACCTTGCGGATAAGAATCACCAGTGAAGAGGTCCCAGAAATCCCGTTCAGTCGTTAGGCCATTTTTATGACCCAGCTATATTTAGGGCCCACGGTCAAAAGTCAGGGTGGGGCTTCAAAAAACAAAAAGTTGCATTCCACATGGGGACGGCATTATCATTACTATGTTTTTTTTTTTCCTGTTATAAACACCACATTTTCATGTTATCTGTTATCTTCAAAGAGGATATGGTTTTTTTAAAAACGTTAATAGCAGACACAGCTACAACAAAACAATCATCACCAAGGACTTTCTAGCACTTCATAACACACTGCAACCATAATGCGTTTTTATCACAAGTGAGTTGTTTTATCCCAGATGTGCTGCTTCTGTTCGTAAACCATCAACCACCATAGCTGAGTCAACCTGACCGACTTCAGCTTGAATGTACATACGGGCAAGATCGTATCGGCCCTATCGAGTTCTTTCCACACACTGCAGTGTAGGTTACCTATAACCCTGCGTCTACTTAAGTGTAGTTGGTATATGATGAACGGGATTTGGGGGGGGGGGGGGGGTGATTTGCTCCTCTTTGATTCTCATCCTGGAGGTCATCATGAGAACAGCAATCCTGAAGGGAATCAACAATCACTACCGCCACCAAAACCAACACCACCACCATCATCACCACCACCACCACCACCATCACTACCACCACCATAACTACTACTACCATCACCATCACCATCACCATCACAATCACCACCACCATCACCACCACCACCATCACCACCACCACCACCATCACCACCATCACCACCACCACCACCACCATCACCACCACCACCATCACCACCACCACCATAACTACTACTACCATCACCATCACCATCACCACCACCATCACCACCATCACTACTACCACCATCACCATCACCACCATCACCACCATCACTACTACCACCATCACCACCACCACCACCACCATCACTACTACCACCATCACCATCACCACCACCATCACCACCATCACCATCACCACCATCACTACTACCACCATCACCATCACCATCACCACCATCACCACCATCACTACCACCACCATCACTACCATTACCATCACCATCACCACCATCACCATCACCGCCACCATCACCACCATCACCACCACCACCATCACTACCATCACCACCACCATCACCACCATCACCACCATCACTACTACCACCATCACCATCACCACCATCACCACCATCACCACCACCACCATCACCACCACCACCATCACCACCACCACCATCACTACTACCACCATCACCACCACCATCACCACCATCACCACCATCACTACTACCACCATCACCATCACCACCATCACCACCATACCACCACCACCATCACTACCATTACCATCACCATCACCACCACCATCACCACCATCACCATCACTACCATCACCATCACCATCACC
>CAJHNH020000388.1:194564-280454 GCA_905116865.2 Candidula unifasciata
CAATCTCACACCACAACGCAGAGCTATAGTCTCTTGTGAATCTTGTCCAATCTCACACCACAACGCAGAGCTATAATCTGTTGTGAATCGTGTCCAATCTCACACCACAACGCAGAGCTATAGTCTCTTGTGAATCTTGTCCAATCTCACACCACAACGCAGAGCTATAGTCTCTTGTGAATCTTGTCCAATCTCACACCACAACGCAGAGCTATAGTCTCTTGTGAATCTTGTCCAATCTCACACCACAACGCAGAGCTATAGTCTCTTGTGAATCTTGTCCAATCTCACACCACAACGCAGAGCTATAGTCTCTTGTGAATCGTGTCCAATCTCACACCACAACTCAGAGCTGTAGTCTCTTGTGAATCGTGTCTAGTCTCACAACCTCTGTATTTTCATGTCTACATTGTCTCCATCATCCTGTAATCCACCTTCGTACTGGTCAACCCCTGTCTCTTTATCCGGGTATCAGGCCTTCCTTGTCTACCCTCCTCCTCCCATACTAGTCAACCCATGTCTCTTTATCCGGTAATCCGGCCTTCCTTTTCTGCCCCCCCCCCCCTCCTCCCATACTAGTCAACCCATGTCTCTTTATCCGGGTATCAGGCCTTTAGTTTCTCTCCCCCCCCCCCACCCTCCTCTCATACTAGTCAACCTCTGTCTCTTTATCCTGGAATCCGGCGTTCCTTTTCTTCCCCCCCCCCCTCCTCCCATACTAGTCAACCCCTGTCTCTTTATCCGGCCTTCCTTTTCTGCCCCCCCCCCCTTCCTCTCATACAAGTCAACCCCTGTCTCTTTATCCGGGAATCCGGCCTTCCTTTTCTGCCCCCCCCCCCCCCCTCCTCTCATACATACTGTCTCTTTATCCGTCATACCCCCCTGTCTCTTTATCCTGGAATCCGGCCTTCCTTTTCTGCCACCCTCCCTCCTCTCATACTAGTCAACTCCCGTCTCTTTATCCGGTAATCCGTGTTCTCGTGAATCCCAAACATTATGCAATATGTTCTCCTACCTTTTGCCTTTGGTCATAGAATACTAAAGAAATCTGGCATTTGTCGTTGCCTCTTTGACATTTGTGCATTCATTATTTTTCAGAATCGTTATTTATCTCCTTAAGCAACTGTTGTAAAAAGTTATAGGACTGAAAGAACTGATATGTCACGTGTATACGTGTAGTTTGTAAGCCAGTGTTCGCCAGCGTTATGATCTTGTAATATGCCATCCTTTTCTTCTTCTTGGCCCATCACTATTGTGTCCTTACGCGCACAGTACCGCAGGGTACATATAAGTAGTTTTTGATATTGTCTGGGCATCAGCACTACAGAAATAAGAGGCGTCTCTTAGCCACCCCCTCTCCCCCAACAGTAGAACTCTACGGAAGTCGTAATTATAACTTGTTTGTTGTTTAAACGTGGTATATGGAATGTGTCTTATTAGATCTTTGATTCTCAACGTTCATAATGCCGCAACTTGTTTGTTGTTTAAACGTGGTATATGGAATGTGTCTTATTAGATTTTTGATTCTCAACGTTCATAATGCCGCGACCATTTCGTACAGTTACTCATGTTGTGACGACCCTTTAGTACAGTTCCTCATGTTGTGACGACCCTTTAGTACAGTTCCCCATGTTGTGGTGACCCTTTAGTACAGTTCCTCATGTTGTGGTGACCCTTTAATACAGTTCCTTATGTTGTGGCGAAGAAGAAAAAGAAGAAGAAGAAGAAGAAGAAGAAGAAGAAGAAGAAGAAGAAGAAGAAGAAGAAGAAGAAGAAGAAGAAGAAGAAGAAGAAGAAGAAGAAGAAGAAGAAGAAGAAGAAGAAGAAGAAAAGGGAAAAAAAAGAAGAAGAATAAGAAGAAGAAGAAGAAGAAGAAGAAGAAGAAGAAGAAGAAGAAGAAGAAGAAGAAGAAATAGTATTAGTTGTAGTAGAAGAAGCATGGTGTTCTAATAAATAATCTTACAGCAGCTTTTCATGTCCAGAGCATAGGCGCTTATAAAACAGAATTAACAAATGTGCACAATCTCTGGCCACTGCACTAGTCAGGGAGCCCTACATCCTTCGACTCAAGACCCACTGCAGCCTATCTGGGGAAGGGGGTGAGCAGGAACGAAGTGCGAGATCGTATCAACTTCACAGACATCAGATCTTACAGAGCCTTAAACAACGACCACCCCCCCCCCGACCCTTTCTCTTTTGCACGTAGACTGAGAACAACAGCTGTGGAAACTAAATTGTCGCACATGTAGCAAATCCATACGCGTTAATTACACTTTAGTAGGTTAATGAAATGACAAATTTATGTGTGCACAAGCGATCAAACGGATTAGTGTTTCCCTCAGTAGTGGATCATTTGTTCTCGCATCATCATCATCATCATCATCATCATGGTTAAGTATCCCCGACCATTAGGCTGGTCGTGACTTTTCTTCAAACCGTTTTCGTAGTTTTTAGGCAGTGGTAAAAAAAAGTCCTCCAGGACGACCCAAGGTCCGCTGGGAAGACAACACCCGACAGTCGCTAAATGACAAATGGAACAAAGCAAGGAGAAAAACTGCTGATAGAAACGTCTGGCTATCTCTGGCAAACATCTACACCCCAAGGTAGAAGAGGAGCGGCTAAGTAAGTAAATAAGGTAAGAGAGTCGCGCCGTAGAAGAAAACTGAGCTAACCGCGTAATATTTCCAAAGACAGCAGTGGGTATATTGTAGCCAATCTTTATTGTGTAGACGACATGAAACAAATATATATCTCCCACGTCATTCTATTGCGTAGTTGTCTGTTGTGCGCCGCTGCTTTCTTCGCTTTCATATAAGCCTGCAGTAATAGATCGTTCTCTTCTGTGCCCCAGTGGAGCATAGGCCCTCAACAAATTCCCGCTGTCATCCTATCCTTTGCTATCGCATGCTGCTCATCCCAAGGCCCCCCCCCCCCCCCTTTCCCCCTTTCACTTCATCTCTTAAACAAGTTATATCATTACAAGGGGCCAATTCTGGAAATATTTCTAGGTGGAATTGGTGCATAGGCGATTCAGATTCCTTTTGACTTTCTCCGTACCGCGCCATTCATTTCTCAGAACCCCCCCCCCCCCCCCCCCCCCTTGTTTCCCTCCTCTATCCTGGTTGGCTGTGTTATTTCTTTTTTTTTTCCCCTCGTCTCGACTTTTCCACGGTTGATTAGATTTTGTACTTTTTTTAAACCACTAAATGAAATAGCTAACTAAATGCCCACCCTTATCCTTAGTGGCCTCTTACGACATTCCTGATCGGATGCAGTGTTAGTATACTTTGCTTTACGTGAGGGCGCTATTAATACACAGGTGAATGATACATCTATTTACACATATTTTATAAATATTTCCCTTTATATATCCCATCTATTTCCCGATTTATTACTATCTCTAAAATGTATCTTTATGTCTTAAGCTGTGACGATATCAAGAGACTATTTAATCTTTGATTAAATTAGGAAGGCAACTTTGTTCTGTTGTACAGTACTGTTAGGTATTTAGTATTTTGTTTGCTTATTATTGAAACAAACCTACTATTCATAGTTATTATAGTTACTTTAATGCCTTGTCTGACAGATATCTAAATTACACATTATTCTCAACATGCAATCGACACGAGAAAAATATCAAGAGGTAAAACGCTGATTATTGGAAATGATATCTACAGGGAATTACAGCAATTAAATACCAGACAGTGACTAACACTATAATAAAAAGATAAAGCAACTTAAACGCTACAGCGGTAAAACCATTATATGGTTGTACTTTTTGTGTGCATGATATATTTTCCTAGACGTGGCAGAGGAACAAGAGACTGTATTTTCACTATGAGAATCATCCTAGAGAAGTGTAGAGAATACAATATAGATCTTCCTACTTGTTTCATAGACTACAGCGAGGCATTTGACTCTGTGAAATGCCATGAACTATGGAATATAATGAGAGGCATGAGATTTCCAAAAATATGGTGCACTTAATGGAATCTCTTAACCATGACCAACAAGCCGCGTCAGAGTAGCCGCTGAAACATCAGAATAGTTTGAAGTGCAGAAAGGAGTGAGCCAGGGATGCATTCTTTCACCTTCCCTCGTTAACATATATGCTGTGATCCACTAACAGTTAAAGGTAATCCTATCCCAAAACTCAGGTATACAGACGACACAGTTCTCCTTTCCAACAGTGTACAACGTTTAGACAAATTAATTCTGGCTGTCAAAAAGCATATCGAAGAAGTTAATATTTTTCTGAAAAAAAAAAAAAAAAAAAATTATATGTCCTCAGTAAATACTGAACACCAACAACATATCACAATCGAAAATGTAGAAATGGAAAATGTAACAGATTTCGAATACTTGGGCTCTTTAATGAACAACTTCACGAAAGTATTCAGATGAAGACTTACATTAGCAATGCAGAGATTAAACAGCATGAAAACCCTATGGCAAAGCACTAGTAAATTGGTTATAGTAAAAATCTTGAGATCATGCATTTTTCCTGTGGCAAGTTACGGTTGTGAGTCCTGGCCTCTCACTCAGTCACTGAGGGAAAAAGATTGGAGCTTATGAATTGAAATGTTACTGAAAAATTCTTAGAATACAATGGATCAGGAAGAGGAAAAACATCGAAATTCGGAATGAGTTGAACATCAAGGAAAACTGGCTAATAAACAGCTTCCTATCCGAAAGTTGTATTCTGGTCACATCAAGCCTCGTGGTGGCTTGGAAAAGACAGTGATGGAAGGTACAGTTTGTGGAAGGCAAGGCAGGGGTAGACCACCGTGAAGATGGATACAAGACATTGGAGTTGTATTGGCATTGAAAGCACATAAGGCCGGGAAGCTGGCTAGAGAAAAGGATACTTTCAGGCGTACCGTGAAGAGAGCGACGTTCTGTAAAGGACTTACTGATCGATGATGCTATGTTTCTGCTGTATGGTGCAGGAAATTTGACAATGAATACAACTAGAAATTGGAATTGAATCTCTAGAAATATGAATGTATAATAAAAGAATAGGTCCTCTTTTATGGAAACAAATACAATCAAATATAAAGGTTCTTGGGAGACTTTGAATGAAAAAAGAATTACTGAAAGAAATACAGTTGAGTTGAGTCAAGAATTTACATCACAGCACTCGCGCAGAGTTCCAATACTGATGGTACCGGTCAAAATCTGGTTATATGTCAAAGCTCCCCTGCCTACACCGCAACAGTGGTTTCATAAAGGCAGTAACTGGAATTTTTTTTTTTTAAATATACAATTTTTGCGGTGTAGGCAAGGGTGGAGGGAGGGGGGGGGATCTTTGAGTCTGAGGATTAACGGCTGTATGGCTAGTACTCTCGCCACGACTGTGCAGGTGAGGTTTATATTTTGCCCCCTACAGAAACAATCCCCAGCCTTGCCGAGGATTCGAACCCGTGTCTCCCGCTTGAGAGCGCACCGATCTACCCTTAGGCCAGCCGCTCCTCCACAATTCATAAACACTGAAAAATATATCGTTATTGACTTGGCTGCATGAATTTCCTATTGTGAAATAACATACATACAGTCTAAACTCTGTCTATTGACGCCCATGCCCTGTGTTCTCTATCCTTATTAGAAAATCAGCTCCAAATGTATCTATGTAGGACAACAAATAACTTGCAAATGAGCCCTTTCTCTGATACACTAAACACCTCCATCTTTTTTTTTTTCGTACTAATTATTCTAATAAGAAAGTTTTCATGGTTCAACACGTCATCTCGCCTGGTTTCTTGTTAGGCCAAATTAACAAAACCAGTGCTGGTGTCTCCAGTATACATATATGTATGTATGTATGTATATATATATATGTGTGTGTGTGTGTGTATATGTGTGTGTGTGTGTGTGTGGGGGGGGGGTGTATTGTGCCAAGGCACAGGGTTTTTCATTCCAGTGAATATCCACAAGCAAGCGTGCCAGCTCAAACAAAGGACTGACAACTAGATATTAATTTGGAGAGCATAGAATGTTTTAAAGCTATCGCGCCAAGTAAATTCAAGACCGCTTACTCAAGAACAGACTTACAAGTGGTGAATTAAATTTGTTCACTTTTTCCCCTAGTTTCTATTTTCGCCGTGGTAACTGACTAGAAGCTCGCAATTTCGAGGTAGAAGGATTTCACCTGCAGTTGAAGTGGCCATGAAATGAACAAAATGGCATCGTCAGTCACGAAAACATATTAGGCCTTAAAAAGGTGCTGGTGCTGTGTAGCGTTGCAGACAGCTTGGAAAAAGGGGGGGGGGTGAGGGGGAAGAGAAGAGCCTTGAATGTAGTAGACCGCATTACATGCAACCTACAGTCAAAATATCTAAACAAAATCCTGGCCATAATTAGGTCAACTAAGCAGTCGACTAAGCGCGGAAACACGAACTAGGGGGAAAAAGTGAATACATTTCATTCACCGTTCTTAAGCCTGTCCTTAGCGTAAGCGGTCCTGAATTTACGCTGACTTTAATTAAAAAGAAAACGCCACAGTAATTCAGTCTATGAAACTACTTCAACATGCTAAGAGAGGAAATACAATCTAGAATACAATCTGGAAATAAAGTATACTGCACCCTTCAACATCTGCTAAAGTCAAAGTGTCTGTCTCGCAACAATATCAAAATATATAAAACGTTTATACGACCAGTCGTTTTATATGGCTCTGAAACTTGGAGCACAACTAAAAGAGATGAAGTCTCATTACAGGATTTCGAAAACGGAGTCTTACGACGAATCTCTGGACCCATCAATGATGCAAACAGCGGGGAATGAAGAGGGAGAAGCAACAACGAAATTCATAATCTGTTCAAATCACCATTGATCAATGGCATCATAAGAACTAATAGACTGAAATGATTGGGGCATATTGAAAGAATGTCATATGACAGAGAAGTGAAAACTGTATACACAAGGGAGATGAATAGTCGTAGACTATGAGGCAGACCAAGAAGACTACGGAGAGATAATGTCAGCAACTGGAAAGAAAAGGCCAACCAGAGAGATGAATGGAGGCGGGTTATATCTGCAGCAATGAACCTCAAGGGCTTGGAATGCTGAAGAAGAAGAAGAATTCAGTCTCTGAGAATCTCGATAGAACAGGATGTATTTCTTAGAGGGAACAAAAAGTCCAATGACGAGACAGTTGCTGATAGAGCATGCCTCGGACAAGTGACACTGGTGTCCTGCGATCAGTGTAGTTTGCATCACTTAGTAAAACCTAGATCAAGAGCATAACACGGAATTTCTGTCCAGGTTATTCATGTGTGCGAGGTAACGAGCAGGCTAACAGATTAGCTGCTGTCGCTCCTCTGGACGGTGAGCTACTATGTGATAAAGCGGATGTGTTGAAGGTTCTATGGCAGGGCTATTCAACCGGCGGCCTGCGGGCCAGATCTGGCACGCGAAGGCCTAACAAGTAGCCTGTGGATCACCTGCCAGTTGTATTGTATTAAGGCTTTTTCTATGTTGGGACTAAGTATCTTGCCCTTTGCGAAACTCAATTTCCCAGCTTTGGACCCTGAGTAAATTTAATTGAATATCCGTACTGTATTGGATTAAATGGACAGTGCAAAATAACAGACAGGAAATCAATACACTAAAAGACTAATTCAACGGGGGATGAGTAGAAGTTCTGAAAGATATTCAGCATTGAAGGGGAAACAGAGGCGGGGTTTTAATCAGGTTAGAGATGTAGCTGGATGGGTGAACCTCAGAGTGACGCTGGTCATATACATTTATGTACTTTTCTTCTCTTCCTTACCCGCTCAGTACTGCAGGTTACATCTGGCTAGAGTAACCGTGACGGTTGCCCTAATTATAGCCTCTCCGGAGGTATATGGGATCTGCCTTGCTGGTATATACATATGTCGTAATTGTAACGGAATCTGAAAAGATGCTGAGAAAGGTGAAGACAGGATTGCTTCGAGCAGAGTAGCAAGCTTCACTTGCAAGGTCACGGGTAGTGAGCACGCATACATGGGTCTTTTCTCCAGGTGATGCCGCAGTGGTACGGAATGAACAGACAGACAGGCTGGATCTGCACCGCGGGGTGATGAACTAATACATGTCATGGCGAATGTGGTTAAAGCCCTTTGGGAAGGAGTAACGAAGTCAGAAGAGAAACTAGATAATTATGTGTTGAAGAGAATGATGCACCTGGGTGTAACCAGAGGGTTCGGCCGGCACACTACGCTCAGAGGAAAGGCAAGACGGACATACTACCAGACTACGGCTCTGGCATTAGTATTGGAACTATGTGCTGGCTGCTGAGGATGGGGACGGAGCGCGTATGGGAATGCCCTGGGTACTGTGATGTCAATTCGAGACTCATTTCAACTCAACTGCCTTGCTGGTTTGCAATCCAGATTGAGATTTTTTTTTTTTCAAATATCAGCTTGCATTGTAAACCTCTAGATGGCAACATACAGGGAACAAACCAGTCGATCGATCGTTTCTTTGCAACTGTTGATTAAATTATAATAAGAGAAACTATGTGTGTAATAAAGCACTGGAATCCACATAACACAACGGATTGTCTGTAAATAAATTGTATAGTCTGTGTTTATATTTCACTGAAGCAGACGAACCACACACAAAAAATATATCTGTATGAGGAGACCACACTAGAAACTGTAAAGGAAAGGATCCCGTTCAACACTTTGAGAAGCACTGGTCGTAAAATGTTAACATTAAAATTTATAAACCACACACCAGTCGCGCCCCCTCCCTCTGTGTTTATTCTTCTCATTTAATACGACGAAAAGAGAGTCAATATTATTGAGTTTTAAAGATTCTCAAAGACAGAAAAAGACAAAGAAAAAGAAGAAGAAGAAGAAGAAGAAGAAGAAGAAGAAGAAGAAGAAGAAGAAGAAGAAGAAGAAGAAGAAGAAGAAGAAGAAGAAGAAGAAGAAGAAGAAGAAGAAGAAAGAAGAAGAAGAAGAAGAAAGAAGAAGAAGAAGAAGAAGAAGAAGAAGAAGAAGAAGAAGAAGAAGAAGAAGAAGAAGAAGAAGAAGAAGAAGAAAAAGAAGAAGAAGAAGAAGAAGAAGAAGAAGAAAAAAGAAAAGAAGAAGAAGAAGAAGAAGAAGAAGAAGAAGAAGAAGAAGAAGAAGAAGAAGAAGAAGAAGAAGAAGAAGAAGAAGAAGAAGAAGAAGAAGAAGAAGAAGAAGAAGAAGAAGAAGAAGAAGAAGAAGAAGAAGAAGAAGAAGAAGAAGAAGAAGAAAAGAAAGATCACGACAAGGAGGAGGAGAACAATGTGGAGGAGAAAGCTAAGAATAAGGAGGAGGGGAAGATAAGTGGAAAAGAAGAAGACCTTAGGCAGCACATAAAATTCAAACCAAAAATACATGCATAGTTTGTTCATGTTTGCCCCCTTACAGAGCCCAACGCGAACTTTAGCTAAAGCTTAAAATTTGTCCAGGTTCGCTAGCTAGATCATTATCTAGATAATGACAGTATAGCAACGACAACTGGATTGTAGGATGGGCCCACTTAACTCGACCTCCATATCTTTGAAATTGATCTGCTGGTCCCTGAATAATTTCGCATATATTTATTGTACAGTGATACATTGCAAACTATAAATTATGATTACTGGCAGGTTAGTGTTTTTTAAAGACAGGCAGTAATGACATCTTCTTGTCAGGTATCACTTTGTAGTGAGTATCGGCAAGTTTAAAAACACTGTGATGACTTTAGGCAACCAAGAAAAAAGGTATTGGTTACGGGAATATGAGACTTGACCCAGTGAGTATGCTGGAGTCAATTATTTCTTAGTATGACTGGTTAAAACTAAATCGTACAAAAAGGGGAGAGGACCGACTCTCGTGCACTGAATTTTTCCCTCATCTGACTCGGTCTCACTTCACAGTTCGTCAAAAGCACGAGCTCTGTGACACCACTGGAACATCATTACTCTCAATCCATACAACGGAGTGTGCAATCAAACTCATAATCTTCAGAGCGTAAGTCGAACGGTTTAACCCCGCTGCCACGAAGACTTTCTTATAATACATACTGTGTACTCTACCTTATTTGTTAACAGAAATGCAATTGTTGCGTTCAATCTATTGTTGATTTACTACTGATTTCAACTTTTCCAGTGTGAATCATCGTCGACTATAGTGGTGTATTTAAACGTTGGACATCTAAAAAAAATTTCTTAGGAGCATTGGAAATTGCTATCAGGAACATTAGCCAAGATCTGGGGACAGCACTGAGGACATTTCCATAAACGCCCTGTTCCCATCTTCAGCAGCCACCGAAGAATTCACATTCTGATGGTACTTTCAACAGTCTAATTGTGTGTCCGTCTGGCCTTTCCCTTGAAGGTCGGCCAGATCCCGTGGTCACTACTCTCTGTATTAGTCTCTTTACTCTGCATTCTTCACACTTTCCCAAAGGGCCCTTACAGCATCTAGCATGTCAGCAATAAAAACCGGAAGGGGGTGGGGGGGGGGGGCATAGACAATCCAGTAACATTGCAAGGCATCAATCATAGTTTATAAGGCTAACTATCTGTTAAAATAAACTGTGTTAATTTTGTTGGACCAAAGTAAACCATCACGTGTTTCATTATATAGCGACAGTATCTTTGTCTTCGTTGATGTATTCCTTTCTAATTAAAAAAAAAACTACAGGTCAGAACCCTGTACTGACTGATCGTAGACGGGACCTTGAGCGCCACTTCCTCACCCATCCCACAACAATCTTCACAAAAATGTGTACAAAAGCTGCTTTTCCCAAATATGTAAACACGTTTTCATTTTTGACTTTTTAAAAGCCAAAATTTCCTCTTTTTTTAAACCAAATATTTAATTTTACTTAATTGCTATTCGGCATATAATAATAAGAACAATTATTATTGTTAGTATTATGCTATTTTTAACACAGCTGAAGCCCATACAGTCCCTACTTTTCCCCAGAAGACGTGAGAGGTGTGAGCGCCCTTACCGATATTTTGTGTGTAACAGCGCCTCTGATCGTACTATCAGTATAAAGCTACTTTAATTTATCTGAACCCCTCCTTTTCCTACCTATCTGTCTCATAGCTTGTCGACATCACCCCTGCGTGGACAACGGACCAGAACAAGGTAATAATGCACCTAGTGTAGCCGTTTCTCGTGCCCTAACTAATTCTAACTTCTTAAAAGAGATTGGGATTTGCCTTGTTCACCGCCTTCTCTAGATTACGCCATCTAACTAAATCACGTGACATTTTAGAGAAGGCGCGGTGGTCTTGTTCAGCTGCCATCAACCATGGGACTCGTTTTACTTCAGTTGTAGTCAAACCAGCTGGTAGCTTTAGTTCCTGGACCATTCCAAGGTGAACATTCTAGGCTTAGCAGCCTTGTGAACGGTTACAGTGTAAAGAAGAAGAAATCCCCACTTCAAAGGAGATTCAGACACAGGACAATGAATTCGTAATCAAGCATGACACCGGGGGGGGGGGGGGGGGGGGGAGTAGTCGAAGGAGAGGAGGGCAAAGAAGAACCTGGAATGATATCAAGAAATGGACAGGACTAAGTCATCATACACCTTTTCACCAAGCTAAAGACAAAGAAAGATGGCGAATATTATTTGCTAGTGCTTCTATCAATACACCTTTACGACCCTAACGGGTCAAGGGTTATGGTATGTATGTAATAAAGCTGGACTACCTAGACATGTAACAGTGCATTCTCTGTGCGCATCTGGATCTGGGGGATACACACCGGAAGTGAATCATGCACTCTTACTCAGTCATTGAAGAACAAAAACGGAACATGGTCTAAGCATCGAGGAGAACTGGCTCACAAACAGCATCCTGCCCCAGAATCGTAGTTAATTTGGCGAGGAGAGAACGGTGATGTGGGTAGTTTTCGGAAAAAGAGTCTAGGGCAGACCTCTATGAAGATGAATACAAGACACTGAAGATGATACTGCTATGAAAGCACATAGGGCTGGAGCATTGGCTACAGAAAGAAAGACTTACAGGCGGGCCGTGACAAGAGCGACGTTCTGCAAAAAATCTGCTGGTTACTGAAAACATATATGTGAAAATATAGTAAAGTAAAGTAAATACCCCTTTTCCACGCCTTGAGACGTATAGGGCTAGACCTATATGTTTTTAAGAGACCAATCGGCATATGTGAAAATATGTGTCACATAACTCTTCTGCTTGTTGCCAGACGCTAGGTTTTGGCCCAGTGGGAAATAATGCTTCCGGAACATACCGAATATGTCCACATCAATGGCGTAGCCAGTTTAGAGAGCTAGGTAGGAGGGGGCGAGCAATATGTAAACGTGCAATAGCACACCATCATAAAGTGCCTTGCGACTGCTATGGGTGATCATGCCTCTCCACAACCTGCGATCTTTATCAGTACGTATCCGTTCGTGTGCTGACAACTCTCCAGGCCACGACAAAAAGCTGTCAAAACATTCTGGCACTGTCTTTCCCTGTCTCACTTTCGGTAATTGTCTCCAGTCGTCACACCTTGGCCCAGTTTGTTTTCCTTGTCATAAAGTGACCAAAAATGATGACTCTTTAGGATGGTTGTGATAGCAACTATACATTCCAAACAGTTTCAACTCTTTTATATTTTTAAATCTAAGATGCAGTTTAAAAAAAAATCTATAATTGTAAAGGACTCATTTGCTACATTTTATTTAATGTGTTACTGAAATATGATTCTGGCGAAATATTCCAGGCAATAAATTGTGCAATCTTTTGTGTATGTCTTCTTTGTTCAAAAATATAACTGTTATTGTGTATTACTGTAATATAAACTCTCTCGTCGTGTCTTTTTTTTTTTTTTTACAACTTCATTAACACTTTTCGTAATCAATCACATTTTTTCTAGCTACGCCCCTGTGTACTTGCTTTCTCTGCCGTTTAGCCTAAAGGCGGTTACCTTCTCATGTTTTATGTGACGCAATGTCGGCTTCAAACATACCGTTTTCACCGAGCCTGCCTGAGCTCTGCCGCCTTTCTCGCTACACAGAAACCAGCGGCGTGTACTAGACACCCACTGGTACTTCACGTCTGTGATGGGGGTGTCACAACACAGCAAACGACAAAATTAACGTTGCGGCTAGAAAGCCTTCATCAGCATAAAGCACACAATTGCAATAATACTGTTGAACTATTTAAAAAAAACAACATTCGTGATCATTTATCTAAGATGGCGTCTGTCACAAAATCTCTGCATTAACAGTAAAAGCTCTGCTTACGTGTGTTGTTAGGGGATATTTGAGGAGGCATTATAGTGTGTGTGTGCAAATTATGATTCAGTAGAATACTCATTAACTGACTTAAGATAAAATCACAGTTGCAAATGCTGTTCCCTGATCAAGTCTACACCTGAATATACAAGAGTAGCTTGCCCCTTTAAAGGTGATATTCTCGTCTGCTTCTGTTGATAGTTTTGGTGATGTCATTGTCAAGTTGTGGCATTTATTCAGGTATTTTTTCCCTTTCCCTTGTACAGTAGGGGTGTCAAGAACTCTGGTTTTTGCTCTTTTGACCACCTGAACTAAAGACGTGATGCGGTTGTTTCTCTGATAGAATTTTTCATTTTTGTTCCATGTCTACCTCTCTTCTTTTTGTGTGTCTTAGTATGACATTAGAAGACTCTTTTTAAGTGTGAACCATTTAATTTGTTTGTCATCTTTATATATACTATAGTACTGGCTTTATGCTCTCTACTTTTCTCATGGTTTTATATCTTCCATTTCCCTATGTAGGTTCTGGAGCCCCGTTGTGAGGAAACAAAAATTGACCTACCATACATATCGTAAGAGTCCACTGATTGGGGGCTTCCTTTGATGTCAGAGTAGATATGCCTGAGAGACAAGGAACCAACAATCTGCATAGAAATGTCAGATATGTAAAATGGATGTACACGCAACACTCAGGTTCTGGAACAAGACTAAAGTCCAGAGGTGGATGGACAACCAGAACTTTCTGCTAGAGTTAAAACCTGTGAACACGAAGGAGGAGAATGAGTTATCTTCCATTCACTCCCACAGCCTTTTTTAGACATCTCTTTCCCATGGCTATTGAATTCATTTATACAGCTAACATCAGAGGTACAGATACTTAATTTTCAGACAGCACCAAAAATTAATGTCAACAAACATCATTTTATTAACACAGCTGCATTAATTTGTTATCAACTGTGTTTATTTATTTGTATATCTTTAATAACAAAAATACATACAACTCTGCAAGTACATGCTGTTTATGGTATTCACATATTAATTACAAGCGAATTTGAGCAGACAGATTACACAGTAATTTGATTAACTTATAATTCCAGCAGAATCATTCAATAAAAATGGCACTTCAATAATATTATTTGTAAAAAGTTTAAATTCTGGAGGATCCACTCCCTTGCAAAGGGATTTATCCCATATGGCTCGGTCTCTCTCCCTAAACTGGCTAGAAACCTGTTGAGAGCATCACACAAAGCACAGACTCCTTCCCTGCAGTGACAATCTCCAGATATTTCTATAAAAATACATTTGTGAACTGAAAAAGCACAGTCCATGAAACAAATCAATTGAACTTCACAGCAAACATCATACAGCATGTTCTTCACAGAACATCACACTCACCACAGCTCGCATGAAAGAAACCCGGTGTCACAATAGTTCTGCCTCATGCACTTTCCTACCCAATCAGTAGAGGAGTGGCTGCTGCACAAATGAAAATGATCAATGTTGAAAGACGTTGATTGTGATTCTATAACTTTCCTACCTAAGGTGTCATATTCAGTGCTTATCTTCGTGCTGGTTAGCCCCTACCCCTCTATTCCTGACACCATGCCTTCGGCTATTATTCTTTCTAATCCGCTATGATGCTTTATGTTGCCAACAAATTTCATTTTCCAAGACAAGGCGCTGTTTACCAGCCAACTTCCTTGATGTTCAGATATTTTAGGATATCAGAATTTCTTTTCTTTTTGGTCTATGGCATTCTGAAAATTTTTCTACAGCACAAAGAAGCAGCAACAGAAATCAGTATCTACAGCCCATAAATTGTAATAAGGCAAATGTAGATAAGAAACTGCTCTAAAACCAGAAATGTATACACATATACATAAGATGCAATAAACAGTATAGAAGAATGGCTTATTCAGAACACAATTTAAGACAAATAAAAAAAAAATACTTATTAAACAACCAACAGTATAAACTGACTTTGGCACATATACAAATATTGACAAAGATGTTAAAAATAATCAAACATAATTGATGGGTATAAATATCCATTACTGAAATAGAACAAAACTCTCTCTATATCTCAATTATAAAAGATGGATGGGTTGATAGGATATTGTAGTGAAAATTATTACCACTATGTAAGGATGTGGGGTAAAGTGAAGAAACACCCTCTTTTCCACTGGCCTTTAGGACATTTGGTAATACCCCATATTTGTGTAAGAACATCAGCACTTACTGGTTGAAGTCAGTATCATGAAGTCAGTCTGCCTCCATATTTCCAGAAATTTATTAGTGACTATGTTAGTGTGTGCCAATATTTTTTTATGAAAACAAATCCACAACTCAATAGGAATTTACACTGGCAGGCAAGAGTGCTAGCGGCTGTGCCACTACAGCTCCTAAAAGGATGAAGAGGGAGATATCATTCAGTGAAATAATGACTCTCACAATAGCCTTGCAAATATCAGTAATCTGGACTTCAGCCTGGTTACAGAACCTGTGTTGCATGCACATCTGTTTTACAGATCTGACTTATTTACATGCAGACTGTTAGTTCCTTATCTCTCAGACAGATGCACTTCGACTCTGAAAGAAGCCCCCAATTAGTTGGGGAGGCAGTGGGTCTATTTTTGTTTTCTACAACAGTGCATTAGGAAACACAATCACTATGAGCTAAAGAACTAAATTATTCTAAAAAGTATACAGTCTGAAGGCAGTTGTGCTTGGACAGGGTACAAGTGCAGGCAAGCTCTCTCATTTACTGCGCATATACAGACATCCATAGAATAAAACGGGCTTTTTTTTTTAAGGCAGTATGGCAGTACTTGCATCTTTCTTTCAGACAAACTGTCAGCGTAACTGTAAATGACAATGTATGGTGAGCGCTGGCACCTTCTCAAGATACCTTATGGCGGGCACCTGCATATTTCTAGTGTCTTTAAAAAAAAAAAATGGTGCTCCACCACACTCTCACAAACAAAATCTGTGGCAGCAGCAAATAGAAGTCTTTCCTTTAGTAATTCTGTGGCAGGAGCAAACAAGCCAAAGTCTTTCCTTTAGTAATTCTGTGTATCTGTTACAGGTTTGTACCAAGTAACTATTAAAATAGCACAGTGAAACCATATTAAAACAAGTCATTAAAAAACATTTACTAAAAAAAAAAAAATTACAAATAGTATAGCAGCAGTGGAACCCACATGCCATTGAATAGGAAGGCGGTGTCAGCCGCACCCGAGTGTCATCACTGGGGGGGGGGGGCACCTCAACTGTCATCACTGGGGGGGGGGGGGGGGGGGGGGGGGCGAGTGTTATCAAGGGGAAGGGGGTTGACACAATGACATAAATATGTGCGTTTTCTATATATGTGTGTGTGTGTGTATGTACATGTAAGATTGTTAAGTAATTAAAAGTAATTTTAAACCCACCTCACGGGCCAGTAAAAATTGACTAGCATGCCAACTTCAGACGCTGGCCATAGTTTGACCACCCCTGACTTACAGACTTCAACAAAGCAGCAGTTTTTAACTTAATAATGAGCCACACAAGAATTAATTAACTGTGTATTGTCTGCAAAATGGAGGTTAGCTCCACTGTACCCAACCTTTTCATTGGAGTGACTCTTGTACAACTGTATGAATGCCAAGAGAGTGATTTTGTTGTTGGTAAAATCGCCTTCCATTGAAACTGAACCCTAGAATGCTGAAGATCGTGGCATTATGAAATGCATTTACAAATTTCTAAGCCACAAAAAGGCTATTAAAATGGAGAGAAAAAAGTGTCTGTTTATTGCTCACACCCATATAATGAGCTGCATACAGATATAATCGATTTCATTACCAAATAAGCGCATACATTTAGGATATCAAATTAACCGAAGTGAACGTAGCTACAGTTTACAAAGCTATAAAACAGGATAACAAGCCCGCATGTCTGACAAACATCAGTAGCTCAGCGTCAGCTGCAGACACAATTCTCATAACCCGAGCATCCATAAAAATGTTTTCATGTGATTCACAGTCAGAAATGGAAACTTAGAACACCATAATTATGACAAATTTCCTTCGAAGTCGGGAGTACAGCTGCCCATGAGGCAGGGAACAGTAAAACAGTTGTACACGCAAAAATCAGGTCCAGGTGAAAGCCAAAAAACCGGGACCTTCCGCCAGAATTCACAGCCGGTGATCGATATTAAAAAAAAAAATGACAGATGTGTGTAAGTGAGAAACGTGTATACATTTACACACATAATTAGTAGGGCGCCACCATGTGGTAGCGGCTAGACGCTTGGCTGCGGATCTGAAAGTCATGGTCCTGATAGAGCTGGATTTTGTTCATCAACGAACTTGGCTGCCAGGTTAACCCAGCCTTAAATGGTAACAAGGTAAAGTCATGGGAAGTAAAAGTGGACTGATTTGATATCGGCCACATCACTCACTAAGTGCCGATTGGTCTACAAAATAGAGGTCTAGCCCATTCAAATGGGTTCCTTATTTTTAGATAAACAGTTAGACAAGTTTCTTTAACAGGAAAAGGATTTAAAAACAGAAATAAATGTGACCAAAAAAATGTATAAGACAACCAAGAAAGAAATCACAATCTTGGTCAGAAAAGACAGAAATGGGAACAAATAATACATTCTAAAAACGGACAGTACCCAAACACCTCTCTAGGTTCAAGAAAAATTAGTGTACTATAAATTACTTCCAGCCACTACAAAATGAGAAATCAAGAAAATCTATCTCTGGTTACAATTTAAAAAAAAAAAATTTTTTTAAAGTGTGAAATTACGATTTCATTAAACTAAAGCGCATGATGCATCTGCTTCACAGGTAAAATAAACTTATTTCCACTGCATGAGACATTTAAACAAATATGGTCCATATACATCACCATGTATTCTTCTTCTTCTTCACGTTCACTGGCTGTAAACTCTGGCGGAAAGTTCTGACTGTTCGTCCACCTCAACTTTAGTCTTGTTCTAGAGCCTAAGTTTTGTATGTACATCTATTTAACACATCTGACTTATTAGTTGGTTAGTTAGTTAGTGAGTCGACAGATTATCATCACTGCACATCAAACCATTCAGTCCATAAATGCTTGGATCCCCTCCTTAGTATATCTCGCTGTGTGTAGTGGCACATGACAATAGTTATGTGTTGATTTCTTATTCTTATTTAGCCTCCGGCATAGCACTCTTGTCTGGCCACACCCCTCTTAACATCTTGTTCTTGCAGTCTGGTCATGGTTGCAGATTCACAATCACTTGGTTCTCGCAAGCGTCGTACTTCTTGTAGAGCATTCAGAATACCAGAATGGTCCCTGGCTCGTCCACCCTCCACAGTAGCTTCACATGCAAGCCGATCAGCTTGCTTATTTCCCTGCACATCTGGTGCCCTGGCACAAATGTGTAAGGGGACATCAGACAAATGAACTCTAACTCAGAAGAAAGCTCCCGGTTAGTTGACTCTCACAATATGCTTCTTGGGGAGGCAGTGGGTCTATTATTTATTTTCCCCCACAGTGAGGCCCCAGAACTCGCATGTGGAATCACCATCTATTCACAATAATCTTCCTTATAACACCAGTGTCCTAAGTGCATTAATGATAACCTGATCTAAACTTCTCTGCTTTTCATCCTCCACTGGAGCATAGGCCCTCAACAAACTCACAATACCTCCTCAGTCTACTACAGCTTCATCCAATCTCACCCCTACCCCAAACTATTTATTTATGCCTCTTATTCTCATCATCATGAGTATTTAGATCTCACCCTATTTTTGGGGGGACAACTGTTATGGTGTAGTGGCTAAATGTTCACCAACAGATCCTAAGGTCATGGGTTCAAATCACACCAAGCCGAGATTTTTTTTAAAATGAATTTTGTTGACTAAGCCTAAAGTGGGAAACAGGTAAAGTCCTAGGAAGTAAAGGTGGCCAGTGTGCTGCTGACCACATCACCCACTGACTGGTCTAAAAAATGGAGGTCTAGCACTGTATGCCCAAAGGTGTGAAAGAGGTCCTTTACTGATTTACCATACTAGTTCTTCTGGCCTGTTGTACCTTATAATTTGTTCAGCCTATGCTTATGTCTCTTTGCCAGGACTTGCATATTCAGTTACCCTAGATATGTGTGTAAAGCACTAATGAATGATATATGTGACTATCTGTCAAGTGTCTATAATAAAGAATGAGCAATAATTGATAATAAATGTGAAAGAAAAACTCTGGTTTATTCAGGAGCAAATGATAAATCCAAGTTTATTTAAAAAAAAAAAAAATTTTTTTTTTAGCTTTCTGAATTTTCTTTAGGCACAAAAATAATGTCATGGTTTGTGACTTATTTATTTGAATGTATTTCAAGTGTCCAGCTTTAACAATCAACAATAACAGATTCATTAGCACAAGACCCCAAAAAAAAAAAAAAAAACATGACTTTAGGGGCGTGAAAGAATGATTCTATGACAATTTACAGTAAACCTTATTTAGTAGCTAAACCTGCTAAAATAAATCATGTTTTGAAGCAACATTCCGTCTCATGTAGTCCAATGATTAATGTTTAATTTCTTGGTCTCATCTGCTTCTGATATGTGCACGTAACTTTCTTAAAATATGGATAACTAACATTACTTTAGAAACTGTAATCTTGCAAACATGTGTAGAAAAGAAACAAATCTTGGTGATATGAATACGCTAAACATTGTACTTAACAGTTGAGACACAGTAAATTTAAATTAAACATAAAGAAATCCTGAAAACAGACGCCTTGAATGTGTTTCAACGGAATAAGCAGTTATTCAAAGAATATAATTTGTAGACTTCCTATTCTTCACATTCACCGCATGTAAACTACGGCGGAAAGTTCTGGTTGTTTATCCACAGAATACTGACTTCAAGAACTAAAATATATAGCAAGATTATGAACAAGCAGCACATAGATATATTATAGAAATGTAAGAAAGCAATGTATAATCACAAAATTCAGCTTAAAAGGTTTAAAATATAAACCAGATAGATAGAAAATATATCTGTCTTATCAAGTTTTTGATAAAACAATTTAACATTACAACAAGTAATTCAAAAACAGCTGGGACAATTGTTTCAGAAAGAGGAAGAGGAGATCACTGGAATGGGAGTGCAGATTAGTCACTACTAAAGGTGATTTGAATTAAGTCAGTGTTTCTGGATTCCAGTATTTCTATGGAACAGCACCATCATGTGTGCCTTTTGTGCTGTCTTCTATAATTTTAACCGCAGTAACAACAGATGCTAGAGCTGCTTCCACGGTGAGGAATAAACGGCTTCCATTTTTAGTCCAAAAACCTGTAGACTTCAGCATTGGAATAACATTTTCTGGTACTGATGTGATGAGGACATCGACATCCACTGATGCAAATTCATTGATGAGAAACTGTAGTGCCTGAACTCCCATTAAATCAATGAAGGCAACTCCAGATGCATTTAGAATGATTGCTTTCACTGGTACATCAGAACTAGCCTCCAACATCTTGTCATGGCCCTCACTACCATTAATACCATTTCTGAGACTTGTTTTAGAAGCGTTACGAATTGTAATTTCTTTAGTTTGTTTCTTAAGACTGACTGGATCAATTCCAGTTTTGCTGAAAACCTTTGCTGTAAATATATCAGCATTGATAAAGTATAAAGGTGTTTCAATCTGTATGATTTTAACATTACTAAATTGCTGAGCAAAAGAATACTTGTCGAGAGATCGAAGCTCAACAGTGACAGGACTGGAGTGAATCTGTCCAACTTCAACAACGGGTGTCAACATTGTCCGTAAAACTATTAAAAACAAAGAGAACAGCACACCAGCCAGCAAGCCAAAATCGGCATTGAGAACAATACAAGCAACACAAGAAAACACCCAGACTGCACAGTCGTATCGAGACTTCCGCCATTCTGATGGGATGTCTAATAGTTTGAGGAACATGGACTGGAGGTTGACAATGATTACAGCTGACAGGACACACATTGGGAGATAGTAGAAGTATGGTCCAATAAGCAAAATTACTAACAAAACCAGGACAGCTGCAAATACAGAGGCCACTTGAGTCTTACCGCCTGCACCATCTTGAACAACACTTCGGGAGACAGATGCAGCAGAAATATATCCAGAAAACACACCACAAACAATAGAGCACATTCCACACGCAAGCATTTCTTGATTTGAGTCCACTACATAGTTGTGCTTTAACCCCATAGTTTTAGCCATGGCCAGAGTCTGAGCATAAGCTATCACAATGATAATAATACCATCTCCAATATAATCTGTAACTAGGGAGAAATCTGGCCATGTCGGTGATGGCAGACCAACTGGCACTGACTCAACAACTGTGACATGAAAATTCTCATGAAGATAAGCAAACTTAGATATCAGGGTTGCAATGATAACCACAATCAATTCAATGGGAACAGGGATTCTCATATGCTTTTTGTATCTGTCATTAATAAATCTTTTTACCAGGTATAACACAAGTACACTAATAAGAAAAGTTGATAGTGTAGCAACATTTGTCTTTGGCAAATTCCACAAAACTGAAATCCAAGTCCTTATAACAGAGCCTGGACCCTTGTAGCGAGGAACTGAAAGTCCGAACATAGTCTTCAGCTGGCTTGTAGCAACATGAAACGATATACCCACTGTAAACCCAGTGATCATGGAGTTGGACATTAGGCTAGTGATCCGACTAAGGCCTAACCTGGAAGCAATTATAAGTATCAGTCCAGGCTACAATTGACACTCCACTAGCAACTTCAATTCTCTTGGCTATTTTGGCTGCATCCTCTTCATTTAAGGCTAAGCCAAAAACCATTGAAACATTTGAAGAATTTGAAACTGAAGAAAAGTTAAATGGTCCATTTGTTCCATCAGAAATACCCAATGCTGCCATTTCCATAGTTTGTGCAGTTTGGTTAATGCACACCAGAGGTGTATCTTTTATTAAACTGTTATCATATTTGTCCAAAACGGTAGCAATCATTAAACTAAGAATTGCAATACATCCCCAGGACAGCTGCCTTCCAGTTCCGAATATAAAGTATGTTAACGATGAGAAGAAAGAGATGTACAGCCCCACAATTGGAGGTAGTGTAGACAAAGCTGCAAAAGCCATCCCTTGTGGAATCATCATCACTCCAGATGTCAAGCCAGCAACAATGTCATTTGGTAAATCACTCTTCCATGTGTAAGATCGAAAAGTTTCAATGACTGGGAACAGTCGCAGAATAGATTTCTTCACATTACATGAAGCGATTTGTTTGGTAACTGTCTTGTGTATGACAGTTTTCCAAGGTACCTGGTCTTCTGGATTTCTGAAGGCATCTTCAAATTCAACAAGCTTGGGGTAGTTGGCAACATATGCACTCTCATCTTGTAGTTCCAGATATTCCAAATTATGTTTTCGCTCCATGGTCATTATAATGCTGGAGAGAGTTAACAGTAAAATATTACAGCTCTAGCGAAGCAACAACCAAAATCCTGAAAAACTAGGACAATATTTTTTATTCTTGTTCACAGGCTGTAAACTTCAGTGGTAAGTTCTGGTTGTTCGACCACCTCTAGACATTAGTCTTGTTCCAGATCCTTAGTGTTGTGTGCACATCCATTTTAACAGACCTGACTTTCATGTATGCAGATTTTGGTTCCTTACCTCTCAGACAGATGCACTCAGACTTCGAAGGAAGTCTCCAATTATTCTACTCTTACAGCACACTTGTTGGGAAGGCAGTGGGTCTATTCTTGTTTCCCCCACAACGGGGCAACACAAAGACATATATGATAATGAAATACACCAAATTTAAACACACACAAAATTAGCTTTTAGATGTGTTAATTTTGAGCTTTGATGAAATAGTAATAAAAGGTGTACTTAAAATCCAGGAAATCAAGTAAAATCAAGACAAACAAAATATAATAAACCTCCATGTAATAAGGTTGAAAATCAAAGACATGGTGGTGAAATAAGATTATCGTGGTGGTGAGATAAGATTAACATAGTTGGCTTAGAGTGTGATTAAAGCAAAGATCACAGTGAAAACAAGTAAAAAATAGTAACAAATAATGGAAACAGAAATATGTATGCAATAAATAAGAAAATAAATAACATTATCACATGGATAAGTGACATTTATTTTCTAGTTTCTAAAAGGAACAATTTCTTGTGGTTTATACCCACAAGTGATCCAGTCTCCTGCGACAGAATTTAAGCACAGTTCATGGACTGCTATAGTACTGGCAAAGATAAAAATATGGGTATGCTTAGTACTGCACATAAGAAAACATTTATGAGTGCAGGATGTGCTAGCTCTGATATATGGTGGGTGTGGGTCATGGGCAATGACAACAGCTTACAGAAGCCAACATCAGACCTCAGATATGAGGTATCTAAGAAAAGTGGTTCAAGCAACAAGAAGAGGCAAAGTTTGCAATCAGTCAATACTTCATGACCTTGAAACCCAAGCCATACAAACTTGAGTGGATCAACCACAGTTAGATGGTTTGGACATATATTCAGAAGTGGAGAGAATAGGCCACCAAGGCAGACTTGGGAGGCCAAGAACCATGGAACCAGACCACCAGGGTACCCAAGGATTCAATGGGAAGACAACATCCGACAGTCCCTGACTGACAGAGGATTCAAGTGGAGCAAAGCCAAAAAGAGAACAACTAACTGAGAAGTCTGGAGTTCTCTCTGGCAAACTTCTACACCCCAAGGTAGAAGAGAAGCAAATAAGCAAAGTAAAGTGTATGCAGGAAGATTGTTCTAATTTGTAATTTCTTCTACGGCACTAGCCTATGTAACAGATAATTCTGATTTCAAATGCTGAAAGAATTTATTTGGGTCCCATTCAATATAATTAATTTAGTTTCCTGGCTTTACTGATTAGGAAGCAGTATTAAGTAAGAAATAGGGCTAGCCATACCACCTTATACAGCCTAAAACTAGATTATTTGTTCTACACTTTATAGCCTCCTGATAAAGTTTTGATAAAGAAATAAAAGGTGTCAGGGTGTCTGGTCATTTTCTGTCTAGGTCTGACCCAGTTTCTTTTTTCCATTGTAGTTTTTTGCTGTCAGTTCTGCATGGACAGCAGCAAAACAAGCGGCCATACATGCGGTAATCGATACATGCTTCAGAAAATCGCCACAGGCCGTCTACGCTCCGAATGGGTGAAAGCATTTGGAAGTCGCAGTTGACCTCCATCTTCTGAACCTACACACTTGAGCATGAAGGAGTAAATGGTAATGAAACAGCTGATCGGCTGGCAAGTAATGCGGCTATACAGATGGGAAGAAGCATGGACAGAGCTGATATCATTAACACTGTATAGACTAGGTTGGGAGATCGTGGCGAATCTCTAATGCTAACATGAGTACGTGACCAAGGAGTTAAGCTTGATAAAGCAAGCATGTGTATGCCGTCTTTAAGGTAAAAACAGGAGATACAATAACCAACTCCTTATGCGAACAATCAGCAGAGGTACCTTGGAGCGGCTGCTGCATCGGATGACAGAGCATGCATGGGGATGCCTAATGTGCAAAGACGTTGATTGTGGTAACATAACATTTTTCTTTATTTCTAACTTGCTATTTATAATGGCACCATATAACTCTGTTTTGTTACTTTCACTGACCTGGATATGTTATATGCAGTCCTTTTTTTTTCTGGATGTATGCAGTAGCGTCACTTTTTTAAGGCTACATTTTCTTCAGCCATACTGTGATAGACAATTTGTGGTGACTACCAACACCTTTTATAAGACACTTTGTGGTGACTACCAACACCTTTTATAAGACACTTTGTGGTGAGTACCAACACCTTTTATAAGACACTTTGTGGTGAGTACCAACACCTTTTATAAGACACTTTGTGGTGAGTACCAACACCTTTTATAAGACACTTTGTGGTGACTACCAACACCTTTTATAAGACACTTTGTGGTGACTACCAACACCTTTTATAAGACACTTTGTGGTGACTACAACACCTTTTATAAGACACTTTGTGGTGAGTACCAACACCTTTTATAAGACACTTTGTGGTGACTACAACACCTTTTATAAGACACTTTGTGGTGACTACCAACACCTTTTATAAGACACTTTGTGGTGACTACCAACACCTTTTATAAGACACTTTGTGGTGAGTACCAACACCTTTTATAAGACACTTTGTGGTGACTACCAACACCTTTTATAAGACACTTTGTGGTGACTACCAACACCTTTTATAAGACACTTTGTGGTGACTACCAACACCTTTTATAAGACACTTTGTGGTGAGTACCAACACCTTTTATAAGACACTTTGTGGTGACTACAAAACACCCTTTTATAAGACACTTTGTGGTGACTACAACACCTTTATAAGACACTTTGTGGTGACTACAATACACCTTTTGGTGACTAAAGAAGACTTTGTGGTGACTACAACACCTTTTATAAGACACTTTGTGGTGACTACCAACACCTTTAATAAGACACTTTGTACCAACACCTTTTATAAGACACTTTGTGGTGACTACCAACCACCTTTTATAAGACACTTTGTGGTGGGGTGGTACCAACCACCTTTTATAAGACACTTTGGGGGAGTACACTTTTATAAGACACTTTGTGGTGAGTACCAACACCTTTTATAAGACACTTTGTGGTGTGTACCAACACCTTTTATAAGACACTTTGTGGTGAGTACCAACACCTTTTATAAGACACTTTGTGGTGACTACCAACACCTTTTATAAGACACTTTGTGGTGACTACCAACACCTTTTATAAGACACTTTGTGGTGACTACCAACACCTTTTATAAGACACTTTGTGGTGACTACCAACACCTTTTATAAGACACTTTGTGGTGACTACCAACACCTTTTATAAGACACTTTGTGGTGAGTAATAACACATTTTTATCAAGGAAAAAAGCCCTGGTTACATGCTCATGCGTGTGTTCTTTTAGGAATACAGCCACAGAAGATTCTTAATTTCGTTTCTTATGTCAACATATTCACCTGCTGACCTGCAGGTCTTGAGTTTAATTTCTCATTCAGGATTTTTTTTCCTTTCAAAACTGATCATGGTCCCAGGTCGACCTAATCTAAAATGAGTACCAGGTTATGTCATGAGAAAGTAAAGGCGGCCGGCGTGATGTTGGATGTTGACCACATTAGTCATTACCCAGTGAGTTAGATTAATCTATGAAAAATGAGTCTAGCATATTATCATATGCCAGATGCACCACTGCCGTTAAATCGGGCACTTTCTGAACATTTACTGTCTCTTGTCATGTCATGGAGCGGTGTTATATTGGAACATTGATAGACAGATACCGCTGGAGAGAGTGAGTGGAATCTTTTACAAAGCATTGATTGATTAACAACATTCAGTGATCCTAGTTAGTCAGCAAGCCAACTTATGCAAAACTTAAGATGTTAAGATCGCCTGACTGTCCGGACGCAAGGTTATAAGGACATCTCACAAACTTTAAAAATGCATGCATGACTTTGCAAATCACTACAAGTAGTACTTAAGCACTTAGCTGTCAGCGTTAGCCCTTCTAGTTCACAGAATCTAAACGAATGGCTGAATCAGTGAGTTCCTTATTGAAAGAAATACAGGGAAACGCATCGTGTTCTTAAGTCAAATATAATAAACAGACAGTATTCAATTTCGATAAATTATTGATTGACATACGACAGATGCAATCTGAACACCATTTGACTGCAATTAAATTATTATTATATAATGAATAATGCAATTATTAAAATTTAAACTAAACTAATTAAAACTTACACGTCTAGTTAAGTAGTTTTCAATCACTGCAGCCAGGCTGTAGAAGATACTAATAGTCTTAAAAGTTTATCGCCTCCAGCAAAGTAAACCAGGCCATTTGCTGCCTGACACAAACAGCCAGCAACTGTACCTGGATTTACTATTCAACTTGACTAAAACCGACCCTGCTGGAGCTGGAGACGAAGTAGACACTGTTATCCTACAGATATCCACACCTCGCTTGACAGCTGAGCTGAATGAATCAATGAATGCCCCTCAGTGTTGCCACTTTTCTTTGACAAAAAAACATCCAGAAATATCTAGATTTACGCAAGGGGAGCTGATAAGTGAAACAGCATTTTCCTACTCTCATCGGGCCGAATTTTATTGTCAAGATAGCATTTAAGAGGTCAAGTTTTATCCTATTTCTATTGTTAGTTTTGATATAATTCATAGCACTGAAAACTCTTTTTACGTCAGCATTTGAATAGGTAAGTAATAAGGCAGATATTGCACATTCAAAGAGCTTACCGAATGGACTGTTTGCTGAGGCATCTTTAAATTGTCTCACTTCACTCCAAAACGCTATTTTTTTCCTTACGTCCTTCTTAGGACGTAATTTTTTGTTATTTGAAGCCCCACTCTGGCTTTTGCCAGGGGCCGCAATATAGGCAGGTCATCATTATGGCCAAATGTCTGAACGCGGTTTCTGGGACCTCTCCACGGTGATCCTCATCCGCATGGTGGCACGTTGTGTCATCGGGTGTTTATCGCTTGTGTGATGTCCTGGTGGGGTAAAAAGCCAATCCAATCCAAAACGCTTCAGTTTCTGTTTTGTTTGTCCATTCAACTAAGTTTATATTGGTTAACTGATATTCTGCTTCCGCGACACTATTATCAATAGCCCCTAAAAATTTCATAACTTTACAGTATTTAGTTATGTCCTTTACTGGCTGAAGTATATATTGCTCACAGAAAAGAGTGAAATATTTTTCGACATCTAGATTTTCAGGAAATCTCTGTTTCAGTTGCTTGAAAAATAAGATAAGAAAATCTTGACAGCGTTTTCTTAAGTTGTTCTCTTTGTTTTTTCTGTTAGCAGTCCTTTTTTTTCCCTCCTGAAATCATCAATTTTTATTCGATTTGATTTTCAAAGTGACCCAAAATATTTCAATCATGTTTTTTATTGTCTTTTACTAGCCAACCCTCTTCAATAATTCAGCTCTTGAAGTATGATGCAACCAAGATATCCCTTAGAACCTGTCCCTGTAACCATTTATTATTCCAAATGCCCATTTTATGCGCTGTTCCGCTTTAGTAAGTGTGGTTCTCACAGGGGTTATGTTTTTTGCAATGGGGAAAGATGCATGCTCTTAAAAAATTGACTTTTGTAATTCTATCTGTACAATTCCATAATTTTTTTAATTCAGTTGTTTTTAGTCTTTGAAGAGCAATTTGAGTCGCCGTTTTAATTTTTTCTTTCATTGTGTCAAGTGTTGGGTAACAGTTGACCCAAAGATATTCGAAATTTTCCACCAACTTCCCCAATTTTTTCCTCATTTTTTTTCCTTCTCCTTGGGCAGTTTTATCAACATCTTTGTTTTTTACCAACTGATGAAATCGACAACAGTTTCAAAGTAACTTTTATTTTTTATCAACATGTCGAACATTTTATTTAACTTTTTGGTACACTTCCATTAGAATAGGTTATAAAAAGAGAAGGAATGCCACATTTTTTTCATCACTGTACATTCCATATGGTATTTCAGCTGTGTAACATTTTTCACTTGTCTTGTCTTGTCTTGTCCACAATTGCCTCACAGCGTAGTGGGAGTCAGTTTTCTATCCTGGGCCAGGTGTGTTGCACGTGTTGTTGTTAGTCCGTGTTGCCTCAGGATCTCTGATATATTGTCTATCCATCGTACTCTCGGTCTGCCCCTTGCTCTAGGGCAATAGTGCTGTTCGTTGTATGCTCGTAGAGGCAGTTGGTCGGTTTGGCCAAACCACTCTATTTGTTGCTTCTTTATGTATTGCAGGCATGGTGTGGTTCCTACAATTGCTCTAATGTTCTCGTTTCGAACCTCTGTCTCTCCTTGTGACATTGGCAGCCTTACGTAAGCATCTCATTTCGCACGTCGTGATCTTTTTTTTTTCCCTGTGTTCTGTGCTCTTGTTTTAGGGACCAGGTTTGGCATTGGTAGCAGAGGGTTGGTATAAACATGCAATTTATCAGTTGTCGTTTTAGTGCCATAGTAATGCTTGGGTGTTTTAGCAGTGGGGAGAGTTGGTAAGTTACTGCGTTCGCCTTTTGACATCTTGCCTCAAGTTCCCTATCAATTCTTCCATCATCTGTGAAGATGCTCCCCAAGTATTTAAATTGCTGAACTTGTTTGAGTTGTTCGTCGTTGTTAACTTGAATAGTTAGTATATTAGGTCTTCTACTTATTTTCAGAATTTCAACTCCAACCATTGGTTCACAATTCTTTCAACAGCTGGTTGAATTGATAATCATCTAGTTTTGCAATCTGACAGAATTTTCAGTGGCGTGGTATCACATTATTTAAGGCTTTATATAAGTTATTGTATCGCTGTTGTCTGATTTGGAAAAACCAGTAAGGTGTTTCAGCAAATTCAAAATTCCTTGGTAAACATTCAGATGAAGCATGTGATAATGCTAGCTGTAATGAATAACACACAAATTTTATCAAGATTAAAGATAGGATATCTTCCTTCAATTTGGCATAAACGCCATTTTTGGTACCACTGCGGCCTTCTCTATTGATATATACAGCAGCACCTGTACTAGCCATCACCGAGGCATTATCGGTACTAACTGCAGCCAAATTCTTCATGTCTCATTTTTTACTGATAAAAATTTTTTTTTTTTTCAGTTCCTAACCTATACTTTCTACATCACACTTTTCCAGTTGGACTAGTATTGTTGCTGGAGTACATATTACAGTACAGCAATGTCATTCGATTCGTCTAATAATAAACTATATTTATTTGCAGAAATATAACTGATCACATCTTTTCTAAAGTGAGAAAAAAAAGTATTTCTTATAATATGTGTTCACTTGCTGCTGTGCATTTTTACGGCATCAATAACATTACTGTCATAAATCGTGTTTTTAAACAAATCATTTAAACGGTTAGTTAGAAATTACACATGATTTGATTTGATTCAAGAACGGATATCACAGCACTCAGGGCATTCCCATAAGCGCTCCGTCCCCATCTTCAGCAGCCATCGAAGAGTTCCGATACTAATGGTGCCAGTAGCTTTCTGATTAAACGTCCGTCTTGCCTTTCCTCTGAGCCTTGAGCTTCTGCCAGAACCTCTCATCACCACCAACTGCATCAAACTGTGGTGATCCATCTGCTCCTCCGCATTGTACACGCTCTCCCACAAGGTAATATCTTTGAATGAAACTGCAGTTTTATGCTTTTTAGTCTCCGTATGACGCTTTAGGTCCTATATTTTCGCTTTAATTTCACACTTGCAGTACTTACAAAGAGGCTTAGTCGTATCCCCATGAACTGCCATCACCCAGTCTTTGTGTCATCATGCAGCCATTATTTTCGAAAATTTTGCTCATACTGAGCTGCTTTACTTTTGGCAAGTTCAAATATTTTCCCAAAGTGAAAGCCACATATAAAAAAAAAATATAAAAATCACATAAAAAGAAACACAAACTCAGCATCGGAGCTATAATTCACAACACAGTGTGGATACGGTTAAAACATAGTATGATTTACGCGCGCGTTAATCAGTGCCGGGACTGCCAGATTGTTGAGCGTTTACCCCAGAGAGAGTTCAAAGTTTAAGTAATCGTAGTTACGTGCCCAGACCCCAAAAAAATTGTAATAAATATGTCATACAGTAATTATTAAACTAACACTGAAAGCAAAAAAAATCTATATAAAAAGACACATGTAGAATTACATCTACCATATAGACGTCAAAAGCACCTGGACGCGAGGAAAACATCTAGATCTGGATGTAAAACTTCCAAAGTGGCAACACTAATGCCCCTTTCTCCCGATCACCCTAAGGCTTCCGCACTGCATCACGTGATAGGCAATCTTCGCTTCTCATTGGTCGGCCTCTAGAGGGTTTTCTCAGAGGTTTTCCCTAGAATTGACTAATCAGAAAAAAGGTGCAATTTTATTCATTTTAAATAAGTAACCGTCCATTTCGCTTCTTATATTATTCGTTTCGTCCCTTTTAGGATGCAATTTTTTGTTATTTGAAGCCCTACTCTGCCGCAATATAGGCAGGTCATAAATATGGTCAATTATCTGAACACGGTTTCTGGAACCTAACCACGGCGATCCTCATCCACATGGTGGCACTTTGTGTCATCGGGTGTTTATCGCTTGTGTGATGTCCTGGTGGGGTAGAAAGTCAGTCAGTCAGTCGTTTCGCTTCTTCTTCTTCTTCTTCTTCTTCTTCTTCTTCTTCTTCTTCTTCTTCTTCTTCTCTTCTTCTTCTTCTTCTTCTTCTTCTTCTTCTTCTTCTTCTTCTTCTTCTTCTATCTACTTCATCGAAATGTTAGAGGAGGGTTTCAAGTAACGTTTCAGGGCCCATACACATCGTCACTGGCCGTTTATTCATGCTTGCTAGCCTTTGACACGCAAAAGTCTAAGTTACAGGGGAGTCACATTGTATTCTGTTATGAATTTATTGCGTATTGTGTATTATGTTTACTCGCTGGCGGCACATAATATTCTTAGCTTTTCCCGTACTACCCGTTTCCAAAGAGAGCAGTGCTCTCGTGGGACGTAGGCTGATGTTTTACTCGCTGTTTTGAGCGGGATCTTTCAGTACCTGTGAAACCGATGTGCACGCAACGCTTAGGTTCTAAAACATAAGAAAAAAAAACACCAGGAAACACCAACCTTCCCTTCACCTTTTTGACTAATGGTAAGTAAATAAGTTTTACCCCATACAGAGTGATAGACTTGTGGTCTCTATCCAGGGAAGGGGAAAGGGGAGGGGTTAGTATGTTGTAGGGGGGCGTCAGAACGTTTCCCAGAAAAATATAAAAAGTAAAAGGGGTGGGGGAGGCGGGGTCAAGCAGTTTTGAACATGAGTGCATTTGTTCCTGTCATAATCCGTTATACTAGGTGTGTGTTTAGTTTAAATATAAATAAAATATTTTAAACTATCTATAAGACAAAAAGCCAATGACGTTTTTATTTCAATTAGCAGTTTGTACATCTACCGTTAAAAATCTAATCATTACGATAACACGTACATTTAATTATAGATTAAGAACACACTTTACCTCTCCCTCCCCCCCTTTTAACCACATTTTGCTATGTTGGGGAGGGAAAGGGGGCAGGGTCCTGCCATATACTCAAGGGAGCGCCACCAGAAAAAGGTTGGAGACCACTATTCTAGATAAAACTTAGGTGTAGGCTCAGAACTCCTCAGCCCCCACCCACAATTAGGTAAGAAAACATGGGGGGGGGGAGGGGGGAACTCTACGCCGTCCCATCCATTTAACTCCTAAGCACCACCCTAAAATGTGAGAGGGGAGCAAGGAACCTGAGCTCCCCCAGGTTCCGGTGCCTTTACTGTGCTCTCCTTCTAATGTGTTGTCTTATTTGGTCTTAAGTTCTTGCAAGCTATTCTCGGTTTCACTTTTAGTCTTATCATTTGATGAACTTTGCACTCATGCACATCATACTTATAAATTCTTGTGATGGGAGGTGTCACATATAACTCCTGTCATGTGCCTGATGTAAGGATTTCTCCTTCAGAACCAGCAGCACTCAGAAATAATTATGTTGAGTCGTTTGGCTCGTATTGGTCTAAGGGATTCCCCGTGGCCAATATACGCTCAACTTATTTCTGGAGTTGGGCAACTCAAGTATTGGCACTATAAAATATATCAGTATATGAATACAATATTCCTAGGCACACTTGGCTGGACACCCCACTACTTACTAAAGAAAGCCCCCAGGTTATGATAAGTCATTATCATAACCATGTTAACACATATAGCTAAGATTCATACACACACAAATGCTACACATTTAAAAAGGTGAAATAGAGAAACCTAAGTCAGCCATGAAAATGAATGCATGTAATCATTACAACATGTACAAAATAGAAAATAGTGAAGTAGATGTCAAAACACAACAGCTGGATTCCAGAATACAATGACTATAATCAACCAAAGTTAAACAGTCAGAAAGTCCTGGAGGAAGCATATGTTCATCCTTGGAATCCAGTGGAGCTGTGGGGAATATAGCATAATCGAGACATAAACTTCACTTATCCCAGTTCCACTGTTGATGCCTCACTCAGCTCCGGGTGAATCGACTGTCTTTGTCCCTGGTACTTCTGCTCAACTGGATCAGGTAATGGAAGAGTACCTCACCATAGAGGACGCAGCAACTGGATAGGCACACAGCAACTGGATAGGCACACAGCAACTGGATAGGCACACAGCAACTGGATAGGCACACAGCAACTGGATAGGCACACAGCACCTTCTCCCACGTGTAACTCACAGCACGGTCCCTGAGCTACACACATGCTCTGGCACTGGATGATGTTTGGTTTATATTGTACCCCATCTTGAGGAGGACAGTCTTCTCAATTGGTAGTTGGGTGATAATAAGTAGGTGATGGGTTAATTGATTGATGGGTTATGGGTTATGGTTGGTGGGTGTTGGTTGGATTGTGAATCTTCTGCCAGCTCCTCACAAAGGATTCATCCTGCCAAGAAATAACTCAGAATTAGTCATCACCAAGAGGGTAACATCTTGACAGGAAAGACAGAACAAGCATCAGTCATATCCCACATCTGCTTACTCCACCCTTGCTCCCCTGTTTCATTCCTCAGAATGCCTCTCAAGACCAGGAGACACAAGTCTCCTATCATTCATCTGTCTGTTTAGTGCAAAAGATAGAAAGTCAGATATATAATGGGGATAGATCGACACTCTAACACAAATATCAATCTCTCTCTCCCCTCCCCTCTGCCCACAGACACCAATATTTACTGTCAGTACCTTTATTCCTTACGACTCCCAAAGTCAGTCCCACCATTCATTGATCTGGGTCAAACACACTCACACACTGGCTAACAAGGTCCTGACCCAATTCTGTCCCCATTTTGTATGCACAAACTTCTGTTGTTAGTTTAAATAGTACACACTTGTAAGGTTATTAGGTTTACCAGTATGGGTGGGTTATTTATGGCATAGGCTATTTAGTCTGTACAGGGGAAGGTCTACGTTCAAATCCGCTTCTCTAGCGATCAAGAACGGTCGACCTATGTGTGATCCCACAGCCGATACTGATCTCTCTACAGCAGTAACTACTTTAACAGACATCATTTTAGGTACTCGTAAACTATAATTAACTTACCCCAGCATATGAAAAGTCCGAGACATTCCAGATTGCCTTATGAAAGTGAAATTATACAGGCATCGATTGACACGACTGGACGCTAGGAAGCCGGCAAGAGAGAATGCCGCCAATTAGGCCTTTCAGGCGTTGGTAAAAAAGGAGTTCCTAGTATACATGGGCAAGGAGTAAATCGGTTTCTAAGAAACCTCAAATAACTCCTCTAATATATATCCAATATATATATATATATATTTAAAAGTGGAGTTTAGTTAAAGCAACTAGAAAATGTAGACATAATAATGTTGTCCAATAAAGGCATATATATATATAGATATAAGGGACTATATCTTTCTGGACGAGTCCAAGTTTGAATTTTGTGCGGATTACAGGTAGGTCAAGTTACCAGTCTTACGGACTGATGCGTAATGGCTTATCATTCCACGACTGGAGGGGGGAGGAGCGGGGGAGCAACCAACAGCACCTTTGACACAACGCGTCCCTGCCCAGTCCAGATTTAAGGTTACTATAATACTATAACAACGATTGCTTGAAATAAGCTAATGAAAGTAGATCTGTATATACAACAGTAAGAAAGAAATAAACACTGTTCTTTGGCCACACAATGAGAAGAGAGACATTGGAGAACATTGTGACAACTGGACAGATCAGTGGGAAAAGGGTTAGATGTAGACCAAGAGAGATAATGCTGGATGGACTGAAACGAAGGCATGGAGGAATACTCACAACTGAGCTGTTCCAGGCAACCAGGGATCGTTGTGTGTGGAGATGCATGAGTGCCTGCGCCAGTTAGCAGGGCACATGATGGTGATATAAATTTCTGCTGCCCCAGTATAACTGTTTGACGGAGGATGACCTAGAAAGAAAAATACAGGGCAAAGAAATAAGCTCGGCCAACTCCAGATATATATTGATCTGGTTGTGGATAAAAGGAACACATGGGGACAAAACAAGAAGGTGTAATCTGTACATCAGGATAGAGACACAAAGCAAGAGAGCTGGGCACATACCATAATCTCAGCCAAAAAAGAGGCGCAAATAAACTAGACCATAATTATAACCGGAGACTGTTTGCAGCTTCGGCTACCAACAGCAGATTGAACGTGGTTGATATATATATATATATATATATATATATATATATATATATATATATATATATATATATATATATATATATATATATATATATATATATATATATTTGTTGTTATCGATCCAGCGGCGCATGAGCTTTCGCCCTTTGGCCCAATGCCATGTAGTGGAATTTGCATGTTTTCACAAGCGGTTCTTTTCCTCCGTACAAAGTGTTCCACTTGTCTGGTCTCGGAGGGAGTAGCGTTTTTCTTGTCTCACTGAGTTTTGGGCACTCAAAGAGATGGTGTTCAACAGTTTCGTAGGGGTAGTTACATAGCTGGCACTCTGGGGAGTGTTGTGGCTGTATTCTGTTAAGATGTCCATTGAGTGGAATATGTTGCGTTCTAAGTCTGAAGATGATGGCATGGTCCCTTCTTGTTAGATGGTTAATGCTGTCATTAGGATCAGAGCCAGACATATGTCTATAAATCTCTCTTCCAGTGTCTCCCATGGCCCATCTGTTCAACCAAGTCTCTTTATTTATAGCTCTTATAAGTGTTTTTGCTGTCTGGAATTTCCGAAAAGCAAACTGGAAACTATTTCAGGAAACATCTGACTGCCTCCTGGGAAGAATTGACAACAGCTGTGTGGAAACTTTTTGTGAAGACATAACACAAGCAATCCTGAATGCAGCGTCGAAAGCCATCCCAAGGGGCAGCCGGAAGGCATATAAACCTTTTTGGAATCAAGAAATTCAAAATACTATATCTGAAAGGAATAAAGCTAGAATATTGCTCGAAACTGCACGTTCAACAGAAGCAAAGATTCAAAACAATAAAGCATGTGCCAGAGTAAAGCTTGTAGTTAATAAGGCTAAAAGAGATAAATGGATAGAAACTTGCTCCAACTTAGACCTTAGACAGAATAGAAATAAAGCATGGACTTTAGTTAAAAACTTCTCCGGAGAAAGTAGAAAGGTGAACCCAAAACCAGTGACAGATGGGAGTAAGACAATCACTGATGACAAGAAGAAAGCAGAACATTTCAATCATTATTTTGCCTCAGTTAACAGAGCAGGTAAGCTGTCAGAACTCGATAGAACACAGCTCTCTCAGTTGAAGAAACAAGAGAGAGCTCCAACAGCCAGTGACTCCCTTTTTGAAGATGAATTTAGCATGAATAAATTAGAGCAAGCCTTGAAGAAATTAAAACCTGGGGGGGGGGGGGGGAGAAAAAAAAATATATATAAAATGATGATGATGAAGTATAACTTAAAAACTTCAGTCCGATATTGGACACCATTCTATCAGAGACTTTTACTGAGTGTTACATACTACAGTCTGAGCCTCCTTGCTCTCGGTAGAACACAGAAAGACTGGACCGGGTACAAAATGAGGCCATGAGACATACTCGGCTGCACAAACTCGTGCCAGGCCATGCGGTATGTCCTGGGTTTACTGACGATGGCCACCAGAAATAAAGTGACACAGGTGAAAGAGTACGCGAGGATATCAACAGATATCAACCAACCCCTATACAACGCCATCAATGATATACAAGGAATGTGTCTTAAAAGAGGCTTCTCCTGGATGGTCGAGGTAGATAATCTAATTCAGCAAGTATATGCTGATATCATCAACGCTGTACGGATTAGGCTGGGGAATAATGGCGAATCTCTGACGCTAACACGACTGCATCACCGAGGGGTCAAGCTCGGTTTAGACGCTCTTCGAGGTAAAGACAGCAGATACTATAACTAACTCCTCATAGGAACAATCGGTACAGGTACCTTGGAGTGGCTGCTGCATCAGAGGACTGAGCACGCATGGGGATGCCCAATGTGCAAAGACGTCGACTGTGATAACATAACATACCTATCTACCGACTTTTTACACATAGAAGGGTACTTAATTTATAACTTACCCCTGATGTCAAGACAACGTCACGGGAGACATTCCCAATAAATTCTAGGGTGTCCAGGTTGTAGTTTCTCGCGACCTATCTACAGCCAAGTTTAACGCATGGGGATGCCCAATGTGCAAAGACGTCGACTGTGATAACATAACATACCTATCTACCGACCTTTTACACAGAGAAGTATACTTTTGACTACTAAGGCAAAGGGAATTATAACTATTGGTAATAAACTTTATGCTATCTGTGTCAAATATTGACTTTTACTACAATGAAAAAGCGTAAAATCATAACTACACAGATGAAACGTTTAGTCCATGCGTGGGTTCTGGTTCTGTGGTCCTATACCTACTGCCAGTTGAACGTAAAATGCGACTAATTCGGAGTGCGTCTGTCTGAGAAGCCATGAGCAAACAGACAACTTACAAATAAGCCAGATCTGTCAAGCAGATGTGCACGCAAAACTCAAGTTCTGGGACAAGACTCAAGTTTACATGTGGACGAACAATCAAAACTTTCCACTGGAAAGAAAGAATCTTTTAGAAGAGCTGTCCACTTATCAAGTGGAGATCAAATTTAAAAAAAAAAAAAAAAAAAAGCGAAGACCGTAGAATACTTACTCATTCAGTTCATCAAATCGCAACGAAAAAGTCATGGAATCATTTGACACAGCCAGGCTGAAGAAATGAAAGGGACACAGGGCAAGAAGAGGAACACGCATAGTATATAACAATTGTATTAAGAACAGCCCTAACGAACTGACGATTATCTGATGAAATGCCTTAGAAAAAGCACACGTACGATTAGACCTAGTGGTGTAGAAAGGTGTGGGGAGGGGGCGCGCCAATTGTCATTGCTAAGGGTTGACAAAACGGCAAAAATGTGTGTTGTTTAAACATTAAAAATAGTGTGTGTGTGTGTGTATGTGAATATGTGTGTTTGTATGTTTGTGGGTGTGAGGAAGTGAGTGTGTGAGTGAGTGGGTGTGTGTGTGTTAGCGCGTGCGAGTGTGTGAGGAATGTGTATATATGTGTGTGTGAGTGTTTGTGTGTTGGTCTGGGTAAGTGTGATGTGTGTGTGCGTGCCTGTGTGGGTAAATAAATGGTGCGTGTGTGTGTATGTATGTGTGCGAGTGTGCATGCGTGTTAGGGGCATATTTTTGCACCTAGTACCAACTAACTTTGCAATACCCCCCCCCCCATCCTAACACTTCAAAGAGACAGCTGGAGGAAGAGGAAAAGAAGGAGAAGAACAAGCAGAGGAAGAAAGCGATATTCTAATTATTTTAAAGAAGAGCTCGCGCCATCTCGCGGTGCCGAGAAAAACAAAAATGGCGGACGAACAGGTGATTACGGTTTGAAAACAAACTAACAAAAATCTCTTACAGGGGGGTTTTACATCCACAAAAATTACTGTCTCTTAATTTACAGATATATATAGAATCAGTGTACACTATTTTAGGTTAAGAAAATATATTGGATACGCTAGATACTTTTCCTCCTCAAAATAAACAAGCAGTTGGCGCGCGTCTCACTGGTCTGCATGGAAAAAGGTCCATACAGGGATGGCTGGACACTAAACGTGTTTTAGAGAATTTTAAGTTAATGTTAGTTTGAAACTGCAAATGAAGAATTAGCTGAAAAGAGTTAGCCTCACGTGTATGTCCCGAACGCGATAGGGCTGTTAAGATATCTCTGGCTCAAACCTTTGTCGAGGAAAAGCATGGTTTGTCATCATGGTAAACTCAAACTGGGGGATGTTTGTCGCCATGTTTACTACTGGCACTATGTAAATATGAGACTTAAAGAAAGGGTACCGTTTGTAATTTGTATCCCAGAAGATTTAGCAGCAGAAATCCAAGAGATTAATAGCCTGTGTCAAAAATCATCTGTCCGTTACTTTTTAAGAGACTCCAAGCACAGTGAAGATATTTACAGAGCAAGAAAAAACATTTTGTGATTTCATTTTAGTATGACATGAGTTTCTTTGAACTGAAGACCAAACCTTAAAATGTGTACCTTGTGAGAAAGAGACCCTTGATAAACAAACAGTTGGGATTCAATGAGAAGTATGACATTATGCATCATTTGGGACCCAGTCTAGAATTTAATCTCTGCACAATCAGTCGTAACGGTCTCAGGATGTGTAACAAAGAGTAAAGACATTTGCAACTGAAAGCAGAATAATTTATAAAAGTACACATGATTCCCCCACCCCACCCTGTTTAGTTACTATTTGATCACTCTTTGCAGCACAGAAATGGGCTAGCACCATAAGTGCCCCAACCAACTCATTAATTAACAGAATCTAGGCACACATGGACATGAATATTTCTAACCTGACAGAACTCCCTTCACCCCATCCTTGTAAATTCTGGAGAGGCAGTAGAAGACTGACAATGGATGTGGAAAAATTAAATAACAAGAGAAGTATAATACAAATCAAAATTTTCATCAGAATATTACAGCAAAAAGTTAGTCAGGATTGCGGACATTTGCTTTAGATTGGATAGAGAAGATAAACGAGGAGGGTCAATTCTTCTTGATTGTCGGATAATGGATCAAATGTCAAGCATTCTTGGATGAGGGCAATTAACTAGGAGTCCATTGTGTACATGGCTGCATTGATAGGTTTCTTGAAAATAAAAAAATCTAGACTGAAAAAACCACGTCTGCATATGATGTTTAGCACATGCACACATACGTAATATTCATAACATGTGATACTGTTAAAAAAAATCATAACAGTGAGCAGAAGGTTTGGCACTGTTGAGATTCTCCTTGTGTGATCAATAGAAGCCACTGTCATGTAGCGGCTAGATGCTCGCCTTTGGATCTGAAGATCCTGGGTTCAAATCCAAATGATGCCAGACTTTGTTAAAAAAATATTATCTTGGCTCCCAGGCCAACCCAGCCTTTAATGGGTACCAGGTAAAGTCATAGGAAGTAAAGGTGGCCGCATGACGTTGACCACATGACATTAACCACATCACCCACCTAATGCTAATTGGTTTTTTAAAATGAAGGTCTAGCACTATATGCCCAATATGCCTAAAGGCACAGAAAAGGGTACTTGATGTGATAATTAGAACAAAGCTAAAATACTTGTGGAGATACATGACTGCCTTCAAAGGGATCCTTTGCAGACCAAGCAAATGTCTAGTAGCCTCATTACATTCTATAATCTAGACACTTAATGTCATTGTCTTCTGACTAAACTAAATGTTCATAATTGTAATTGGGTCAGTCTGTTCAGTAGGCCTATAAAAAATATAAGCTTGCATGATCTCCTCAGACCCATTAAGTTATCAAAAAATTCAGGGCTACACTAACACACAGCTCAACACATTTCTAGTTTTTTTTTTGCAAGGCAAAATTCAGATTTCTACACTAAACACAAAGTTTTCTAGTTTTTTTAAAAACTGATCAATGAAAATTCACACCCAGTGACATAATATATACAGATAGGTCTGTAGTGAAGGTGAGAAGAGTGGGGAGGGGTTTTATTGCAAAGGTAAATGAACACTGCTTCAAAACAGAGAGCCTAATGTACAACGCCACGACATCCAGTATGAGAATGGAGGTGGAGGCATTAACGGCAGCTTTCCAATGGTTTGAGAGCAGCATCGCCTGACGTTGTGATTGTAACAGACTCACAGAGCAAGCTTCTGAAAATTCAGACTTTTTATCCTGCGCGCAGAGTGGCTTGCATCACTTCATAAGACCCAGCTCAGGAGCATGTATGGATTTTCTGTCCAGGATATTCAGGTGTGGGAGGTAACAAGTGCACTGATAGATTGACTGCTGCCGCTCTTCTGAAGAGTGAGCTACAATATGATTAAGCATATGTGGTGAAGGCTTCAAGAGATCAAATGGTCAGTGCAAAAGAACAGATAGGTAATCCATACACTTGAAAGACTAATTTAAGGGGGTGGGGGGCAAATAGAGGTTCTGAAAGATATTTAACCTGAAGGGGAAACAGAGGTGGACTTTTAATCAGGTTGAAATGGTACTTTTAGCATGTCAGCTGGGTTGCTGAAGAAGTGGATGGCGCACATGTGGGAATGTCCCGAGTGCAATGTCAATTTTTGGCTATCCTCCGAATAACGTTCCCAAATTATCGAGGCCGAAAATATACCCTAACAGGGCCTCAGTCACATGTAAATTGCGGACCTCTTTCGGGCGACTACACAACATACTGCGAAAAGCTTCCGCGAGTTAAAGTCACTGCCTAGGGTATCTCCCACGCCGCTACGCGGGTATAAACTAGATGGCTGGGACTCATGAACAGAAGCTACCGCATCTCCTGCAGCTTTCATTTTTTTGCCCGTGAGTCTCAGCCATCTAGTTTAGCGGCGCGGGAGATACTCTTTGCAGTTGCGGAATAGTTGCCCGAAAGAGGTCCGCAATTTACATATGACTGAGGCCCTGTTAGGGCAAATTTTCGGCCTTGATAATTTGGGACCCTTATTCAGAGGATAGCCTATTTTTTTATTGATTGATTTATTGATTAATTCTTTCATTCATTCATTCATTCTGTTGTTGGGGAAGACAGAAAGGCGCCAACAAATGTAAACAGTGATTATTTAAAAAAATTGTATAAATATTGGGGCAGTCCATGATTTTCATATTTGCATAAACATAGTTGCTGTTTAGAATATGAATGTGTATTGAGCAAACTAATTGTATTGTACCACTGAATATATTTTCCCCCAGGAATTGCAACAGTTAGAAAACTTGTGTAAGCAGCTCTATGAGACTGTTAATGAGAACATTCGTTCGGAGGCAGAGAAGACTCTTATTGCATTTTCCGATTCTCCTGATTGCCTGAACAAATGCCAGCTGCTTTTGGAGAGAGGAAATGTAAGCTAGACTTTACTTCCATTTGTGTGATTCTTTTCTCTTTGGGTTATTTATTGATGCATTTTTGAATTTGTGCAAAGGTAACTTAATCACAAAATCAAAAAGAAACAGTCATAAATTGTGTAGCCATAATAGGAGAAGATGGAAACTGGAACATATTGTGACATCCAGAAAGATATATGGAAAAAGAATTAGAGGAAAACAGCATCAAGATTCTTAACAGCCATTTGTCATGGCGTGGCAGAGTGTCAGCACACAAAGCGATACTTATTCATGGAGATTGCAGGTTTTGGTGAGGCATGGTTGTCGAAGCCAGTCGGCAGGGCAATTGATGATATGTATTTTTTATTGAAAGAGAGTATAAACAGACAGGACATGCAAATTCATATGTTCGCCAAGGGAAATATTCTCTCCAGTCTGTGCTGCTAAAGTACAGACACTAGCTGTTTGCTGGACGTGTGATAGATGGCACAATCCACTGCAAGCAGTTTGTGTTTCTTGCTGATGGAGTGTCTGCTACAGGTTGTTAATAGTTACCAACTGCCAAAGGTACAATTAACATTTAGGGCAGTGAACACCACTTTATTTTAATATTAGATGAAAATTTTAAATTCTTAATTTAATGTCACCATGGTGATTAGCAAATGGTATCAGTTTCTGTGGCTCATTTTGATTAATAATTTGACTGTTTTGAGGATACCTAAATTAATTATAAATCACATTATATATTTCCTAATACACAGGGAGTTATGATTTGTCCTTGGTAAATTGATGGATTACAGTTGACAAAGAAGAAGTATATAAGGAAATTTAACAGTACCAAGAGCATTTGAAAAAAGGAATTCCAGAGAAATTTGACTCAAAAGCTCAACACAAGGGGAAAGCAGAAAAACGTGCACAAAACAACACAACGTAACGTTTCGACAGGGCAGCCTTTTTGGTTTGTGTAGTTCACTTAATGTTTGAAAAAGGCTGCCTGGTCGAAATGCTACGTTGTGTTGTTTTGTGCACGTTTTTCTGCTTCCCCATTGTGTTGAGCTTTTGAGTCAAATTTCTCTGGAATTCCTTGTATTAGCTTGACTGCAGTCACACCCATATTTTCACTGCATTTGAAAAAATCTGGAAAGGTACTGTTAAACTTAGATCTTAGAGAACTAAATGCCGCAAACTGGAGTGATGTCACGTACAGAAAAAAATCAAACATTTGGGGACAGCAGATATCAACACTATACAGACTAGACTGGATGATAGTATAACTGTTCCACCATCTGCCACTCGGTGGATGTGCCTAATAATAGGACAGGCTCCTACCACAGGGTTTAGATAATAGCTTTAATTGATGTTTACAAAAATCTCCCATCATTGTTTTTTCTATCTTTTGTCTAGACTTAATATTTGTTAAGCTCAGTGTTATCAAACTGCTATAGTCCCCGTGTGGGTTTCAGGGCCCTATTGTGAGGAAAACAAAAGTGGACCCACTGCCTCCCCAACAAGCATGTGGTGAGAGTCGACTAATTGGAGGTTCCGTCGAAGTCGAAGTGCATCTGCCTGAGCGGCAAGGAACAACCTGCTGCACAGAAGTAAGCCAGTAAGATGGATGTACACTCAAAAAGTCCCTGGCACAAAGCCAAAGCCCAAATGGATGAACAACCAGGTCTTTCTACTAGAGCTTACAGCCACTAAACAAAGAAAAAGAAACTTATAGTTGAGGCTGATTGCCTTCTAAACTTTTTGGATGTGGCTTGAAATGAAGGACCTGGCTGCATACATTATAAATCCTTTAGCAGTCGGATGTGGAAACTAGAGGAAGTGGACGATTTTCAACATGCTCCCACCAGGTACACTGAAGGAAGTGGTATTTATTGAGTTTTGTGTGTTCACTCATCTGAGCTGTCATAAATAATTTCCTGATTATTTCTGTTTCAGTCACCGTATGCTCAACTACTTGCAGCTACCACATTGACAAAGTTAGTGCATAGACCAAATGTCACCTTACCTGTTGAGCAGCGCATTGATATTTGTAAGTTGTTTACGACTTCATGTTGCTTTTTTTTTTTGCTTTATGGCCACATAATAACATTTTACCAACATTTCTGAGATTTAACATTATTATTTTTGAATTTTATTTTTAAAATATCACTCGTTACTTTCTCTCATAAAATGTAAATATAAAATCTAATATAATAATACTTCATTTTAACCATGTTTGCTTGGGCCTACAGGGCTTCAAATATAATAGTCATTTTTTAATATTGTAGCCAGATTTACTAACTTTATTCAAGGTGTTCTCAGTGTAACTGATAGTTCCTTCAGAGCTTCCGGACAAATGCCATGTTTGCTGAAGGCAATCAAACACCTGTGTTTTTAGATACCAAGTAATTAAGAATAAACTGCATTGAGGGAAAACTCATAAAAGGAAAAGGAGTCACTGTCACCACTGTCTGTTTTACCACTTTTTAGGGCCATGTAGACAGGGGAACCTTGGGCCTGAAGATTTAGGGCGCCTAGCTGGTGCTGTCACCATGGACTGTGCAGGGTAGGATGTTTAGTTTTGCCGCCGACAAAAAAAATTCCAGCCCCCTACCGGGTTGACCTCGGGTCTCCGGCACGAGAGCCCAACGTTATAACTGCTTAGCTGTTGTGGGCCAAACTCACTTTGATGTTCAGTTGTACCAGTCGTAAAGGCGCTAGATGACTATGATGGCAGAAATTTGTTAAAAAAAGTCCACACTACTTGACATGTGAGACAAGTTTTTAAAAAATTAACAGCTAACAGCAAGACTCAAGCCTGGTCAGCCGCTGAGCTGAAGGTTAACCTGTGTCCAGTCATTGCCTCTCAGTCTGTGAGAGAGTCAGGTGTGTGTGACTTTTAGTCGTAATCATGTGTATTATTTTATTATGGTCAAAGTTTAGATTGTTCATTAAAATTTGGTATATAATTCGTAATGCTCCAGTTGAGCGTCTTTAGTGGGGACCAGACGGTGAGAGTCCAACACTTTATTTGCCACTGTTGGGATGAAATCACTGCGAGGACGTGATCGTTCCTTGTTGGAAGACTTGCGACTTGTATCGGGGAGACTTGGTGTGCCAGGTGGAAAGTATCTAGAAAGTTCATTGTGTAGGATTCCTCGTTAGGTCTGGCTTGCAACTGTGTGACGGGGAGACTTGTTGTGACGGGGAGACTTGTTGTGCCGGGGGCAAAGTCTCTAGTCAGTTATTATGTAAGTGTAGGTTTTTGGGGACCCAAAGTGTGGGCACATAACTGAGACATTTCTTTAAGGATACTGGTAACCCGAGGAATGGACCTATAGGCTGATCGTGTTTATGTTGTGGACTCACCTCAAATCAAGGCTAGGTGTTTCCTTTTGAGGTGACACCGCCTTGGAAGCATACCAGTGGTTATCTGGGAGTATTAGACAGACAGTAGTTCTGTAATCTCCAGTTCATCTTCATCATCAAAATATGTTTGCTCACAATAAAGGGACTGATGCACTATTACAGGGATGACTTGTAAGGTGATGTTGACACTGTTATCAGTGTTGGTGGAATGATGTGACTGTGTAAGTGTATTATATGAGCACTCTCTGGTAGGAAACCCAAGTAGTCCTCAGATAGTGGACCTGGAACCTTTTGTAAATATATATACATGGATGAAAGATTAATCTTTTCACCCCTAGACACTTTGCCAGTTAAACGGTCTATACCCCTGGACCGCATACAATAATGGAGACCAAGTTTAGCAGCCCTACACCCAACATCGGCCAGCTGCTTCTTAGAGAAAGGAGTAAAGAAGAAAATGATTGCAGAAAGGTTAAAAGCTGAGCGTCTGAGAAGGAAGCACATTAAATAAATGTTATGGCAACACTAGTCCTGGAATCCCACGCTCTAATAGGGGAAGACTTCTTACCACAAACAGGTCTTGCTAGTGACCCACACCATTGCCCTGGGCTGTGGTTCCTCTGCTCCCTGTAGCACAGTATGAGACTGTTATCTGGAAAGATCTGTCTGCTATGATATAAAGATGTGTGCAAGCAGAACATGAAGGATACAGGTAATGAGGTACATTTGTGGGAACAGAAGGCCATGAACCATGTTGCATGGTGGAAAAGGGGGGGGGGGGGTCGGTCCAGGAAGAGAATGAAAATAAAGAAGAGAATGATTTCAGATACAATGGATAGGTCAAAGCTAAACATATGAGAAGAAGCACATTAAATAAATGTTATAGCAACAGTAGTTCTGAAATCCCATGTTCTAATAGGGAAAGACTTTTTACCACAAGCAGGTCTTGCTAGTGACCTTCTCTATTGCCAAAGGCTGTGATTTCCATGCCTCCCAGCACAGTATGAGACTGTCATCTGGAAAGTTGTAAAGGTGCCAGCATGATCATTGTACGATTCAGAAAGCATTGGTAAATTACTGAATGTAAAACTGCAGAGAAAAACCACACAACACCCTGGGGTTGGTGTGTGAAATCCTGGTTAGGATATGCAACTAACTTTTTTTATTTTACTGCTGTCTCAGGTAATTATGTGTTAAATTATTTGGCTACAAGACCCAAACTGGCTCACTTTGTGTCACAGGCCCTTGTCCAGGTAAGCACTTTGCGATTGTCTAAATGTTTAAAAATATAGTTTTGAAGCTTATTTTCATTCATTAAATTTTTTTAATTGAAGGCAATGAGGCAAATGAAATAAAAAAAGGAAGTTTATAGACACCTTAGAAGGGAAATGAGAATGGCTAAACAAAATCAAAACTCAAGAAGTAAAGTTTTTTGGCATATACAAAATATTACCTTGGTCCAAACCTTGTTTGGATTGTGTTTAATTAAGACCATACATGGCAGCACTCAGGTCTATCTCAGAACTGTAATGTTCTGTGGCTTATCCAAATGTTTTTTCAACTAGAACGCTTTGTATCTCACTAAGTTTACCACATTGCTACTTCTATTCATGTTCAATGCTTACATGTTTGAATGCAATCAGGTGGGGATTTTTTTTTAAACGGGCAAGAGCTTTCAGATTGACCTGTGTCTTAAGAGTCGACTAACTGGGGGTTTCCTTCGAAGTCAAAGTGGATCTACCCAAGAGGCAAGGAATCAACAGTCTACTTAATAAAATAGATCTGCAAAATGGTTGTGCTCTCAGCACCCAGGTGTGGAGCAAAACTAAAGTCTAGAGAGGAATAAACAGCCAGAACTTTGCACAGTTTACAACCGATAAACGTGAAGAAGAAGATGAGAAGAAGATATCCTCTGTTCCTTTTATCATCATATTCTCATCCTATTCCATAAGTCTGGGTGTAGGTCTTATGAATGTTATGATCAAAAAAGCATCAGAGTCCTTCATTACATCTACCTTCAAAAGCATACACAAGTGTTGGATCTTGAAATATTGCACCCTGTCCACCCTTCCCTGTTATCACTCCAGGATTCTCTCTGCTTTCCTCCTCTTTTTTGCACTCAGTTATTTCTTGGAGTATTTACCTCTTTAAGGAATCATTGACAGATGAGACTGCTTAGTCTGGCAAATCGTTGATATTTCTCCACTGACAAAAATAGCTTTTATACATACAATTTTTAGCATTCAGCCTTTAAAATATCTGAAGTAAAATGTGAACGGAGCTGAGAATTAAATTTATACATTCCATTATTCTAAAAATGTATAGTGACCCATCACTAAACAATCAGGCAAGTAAGTCTAAAGCCATTTTCCCCTACAGTAACACCTCCCATCCCCTACAGTAACACCTCCCATTCCCTACAGTAACACCTCCCATCCCCTAGAGTAACACCTCCCATCCCCTACAGTAACACCTCCCATCCCCTACAGTAACACCTCCCATTCCCTACAGTAACACCTCCCATCCCCTAGAGTAACACCTCCCATCCCCTAGAGTAACACCTCCCATCCCCTACAGTAACACCTCCCATCCCCTACAGTAACACCTCCCATCCCCTAGAGTAACACCTCCCATCCCCTACAGTAACACCTCCCATTCCCTACAGTAACACCTCCCATCCCCTAGAGTAACACCTCCCATCACCTACAGTAACACCTCCCATCCCCTACAGTAACACCTCCCATCCCCTACAGTAACACCTCCCATCCCCTACAGTAACACCTCCCATTCCCTACAGTAACACCTCCCATCCCCTACAGTAACACCTCCCATCTCCTACAGTAACACCTCCCATCCCCTACAGTAACACCTCCCATCCCCTACAGTAACACCTCCCATCCCCTACAGTAGCACCTCCCATCCCCTACAGTAACACCTCCCATCCCCTACAGTAACACCTCCCATCCCCTACAGTAACACCTCCCATCCCCTACAGTAACACCTCCCATTCTCTACAGTAACACCTCCCATTCTCTACAGTAACACCTCCCATCCTCTACAGTAGCACCTCCCATCCCCTACAGTAGCACCTCCCATCCCCTACAGTAACACCTCCCATTCTCTACAGTAACACCTCCCATCCCAAAACCTTTTTTGGTAAATATAATCATTTCTGGGCCTCCTGAACACCTTGCAGGTGCAAAGAAAACCAGTGCTGTTAATTGGGCTCAAACCATAACTAGCCAAAACCATAAAGTTATTTTTGGGAAGTTTTAACGGCTGGCCAATTTGAAAGATCTCCTTCTCGAGACCAAAGGGTTAATGTGTCTATAATTATTTCCTCTTAAGTGATCCCCATATCATTCATGCACAGTTTTCCTAAAGCATTTGTATTCACATGCCTAGTTCCTGTTTTGTGTTTGCAGTGAGACTTCGACTTTAACATTCATATAAAAATGGATACCTCATATGACCATTGTAGTGTTATCTTTACAAAAATGCTAGTGTTGCTTTTGTGTGTGTTGATCCTCCCACTGCTGGGGATTTAATTCAGACCATTGTCTTGGTAAGCAAGTGCATAAATATCAGCAACACTTATCTTTAGAACTACGTATATATATTACCAAGTGCAGTGTTGTTTTTCAGTAATGCTAAATTGGTTTGCTTTTACATATGGCTGCACAAGTAACATTGCTCATTTGTATATCTGCAGCTCTTTGCCAGAATAATTAAATACAGCTGGTTTGATGTTCATAAAGAGGAATGCGTTTTTCGCAATATCGTCCTAGAAGTCGGCAAGTTCATTCAGGTAGTTGTCAAATGTGCTCTAGAATACATGTTTTAAAATAGAATGATTGATTGATGCAGGGGGGAGTGACGAGAGCTTTTTTCAAATGCTCAAGGCTCAGAGGAAAGGCAAGACAGACATTTAATCATAATGCTACTGGCACCATTAGTATCTGAACTCTTCGCTGGCTGCTGAAGATGGGGACGGAGGGCTTGTGGGAATGCCCCAAGTGCTGTGTTGTCGGTTCTTGAATCAAATAAGTCAATCAATCAAATAGAATAAAGGAGGAGAATTAGATAATTAATCTGTGTGTCATTAAATGGAGATTACCGGAAAGGCTAACCTGGTCAACAAATGCCTGCAGAAGCGGGATGTGTCGGATCGAAAGGCACAAATGTCGCAACCATGCTGTAAACCAGCACACCACACTTACATCTTTGAATGAACTCAGAAATAGAAGAAATCTAGATTATTAGGGGGAAAAATAAAACTAAAATGTTATGCTATATTCATTACTCACCACTCAGTAGATAGTTCTATATTTAATTTTGTTCTCATAACAGCCTTTCAAAAATATCTCTCTGTCATAAGCCAGATATCCTACTTCTGTTGTATGTACATCTTCTTCTGTGTTTGACCTTTAAAGGGTGTTTGGCTTGTGGTTGTGTAGTTAGGTTGTGAAATGTGAGCTTTTTGGCCCAACACATCTGATTCTAGCAAATCCTTCATTAATCGCTTGTCAAAGAGCAGTGACATCCCCACCCCCACCCACTAATAATGGGCCCCAGAACCCACATGGAAAAAGCTGAAATTATATATTGCATTTTGACTCTTGTCATCTTCTTCTCATACCTGAAATACCCTCTTCCAAGATTATCATCTCCAGACATTCACAGTTTTTTTTTTTACATGTCAGAATGCTTTATTTTTCTCAATTCTGTCTTTATAATCAGTCTTTTTCACTGTTAAGTACATCTGTTCTATGTCCAGTGAGTTTTTAGGACTCTTCTGTGACATTTATATTCATAACTTCTTTCACTCTTTATTTTCCAATTGAGTATAGGCCCTCAACCACTCACACAATATCGTCTATCCTTTACTGTTCCATGCACTCTCACCCCATTTACTTTCAATCTTCTTGACTTCACTCTCTAGCTCCTGTGTTCTGATGCAAAGATATTGTAATCACAGGCTCTCAGATTTCCTCAGCGTGTGACCTATCCAGCACCAGCGTTTTTTCTTCACCTCTTGACTCACCAGAATATGCTTAGTTCTCTCCCAAAGCCCTACATTATTAATTCTCTTATACCAATGTGCATTGTGCTGTTTGATTATTGGTGAACTGCAGTTGGATTGAAGTAGTGATGTTGTATTCCACAGAGTGGCTCCACGCATCATGTTATGATTGGTGTCCAGTTACTGTCCCAGCTTGTGTGCGAGATCAACCAAGTCAGTGAGGTAAGATTGGTTGCTGTTGGGTTTCTCCCCTTTTGTACTTTCTCTGAACAACCCTCCATCATTATTATCTCCGGACATTTATGTTTTCTAAATAATGCGGACACAAACAATACATTGCACAGTTTATTGCCAGGCATATTTCTTAGGGTAGTGTTTTAAATATTTTAAGGATCCGTTTCTTATTTTAAACAAAAGTTTAGTAAAGGTAATTTTGTTTGTTTGTTTAGATTCCCTTTTCAAGAAAAGAGTGAAATCCTCAGGCCTTCGCCTGTATCCTACATCTTTCTAAAAGTGGTAAAAAAACGGACAGTCTGTATCTGTGTTCTGTTTGATGTCCACAATCCTGTTATCTCACAGATTGTTTACAGTGTAGGTTAATTCGTTATTTTTGTTTGTGTTATTTATAGTCAGAAGCCAATCGTTCTTTGACAAGGCACAGGAAGATTGCCTCATCATTCCGAGATACACAGCTGTTTGAGATATTCCAGATGGCCTGTTCCTTGCTGCGGTCTGCAGTGGGAAACCTAAAGTCACTTGACTTTAATGACACCAGTCAGGTTGGTGCAAACCATTTATATGTTTGTTTCACAGTTTTTCTCTTGTATGATTTATTGAATTTTTGCTGCACATAGAATAGACTACACTCTTTTATTAACCGATGTTTGCATCGAATAGAATGAATTAAATACTAGGACTGCCCGTGTGGGTTCCAGGGCCCCATTTTAGGGAAAAGAAGAATGGACCCACTGCTGCTCTAGCAAAGATGGTGCAAAAGATGACTAGTTAGGGGTGTTTTTCTTTAAATTTGCTGTGCATCTGCCTGAGAGGTGAGAAACCATCTGTCTAAAAACAAACCAGATTTGTAAAGAAGATATGCAAGCAAGTGTCAAGTTCTGGAGCAAGACTTAAGTCCAGAATTAAATGAATGACAAGAACTTTCCACCACAGTTGACAGCGGGGGAATGCTAAGAAAGGAGTAGAAAACAATGCTGGGACAGATTCATCAATGCAGAACTGAGGAAGAGCTTTTGAAAGAGCACATTGAGTACATTTAAAAATGTTGAAGATAATTAGAAACAGATGAATAACAAAAGGGGAACATGGGGGGAGGTTGCAGGAGATGGCAAGAGGGAGAAAAGTTTATCATAAGATGATTGAGAGCTTGTGCTGCAATGGGGGGATAAATCTCATTAAATAGAATACCCTCAGGTAGAATACTTCAAACATCTGTCAGCCTGCTCGCATGCCTGCCTGTCTCTCTGTCTATATTTGCCTGTTGTGCAGGGGCTTGCATGTTGTAGTTGTGGTTCTTCTGTTTCCTTGAATAAGCCATTAAGACACATTTTCAAAATGTGCTCACTGCGAAAATAGTAATAGAAAATTTTTGGAAAGTAAAAGCAGCTGGTGTGATATTAATCATACCACATTTGGACGTTTCAAGTCCTATCCTGATATTTTGTTTATCTAGAGCTAGGCAGTTCTCTTGATAAAAATAGTGTTGATTCTTATGTGACATTTATCTGTAATGCTTACTTGACTCGTAAAAGTATCTTGGAAGTCAGCTGAAATTGTTTTGATTCCTTTAGCATTCCCTCTTGTCCCATTCGCTCCGACTGGCACACAGCTGTTTGACCTTTGACTTCATCGGAACATCAACTGACGAATCATCAGATGACCTGTACACGGTGCAGATTCCCACAAGCTGGAGGTCAGGTGAGTCCATATCTGGAAGCAGTGTTTTCAGTGAAATTGTTCTTTTTGGAAAATATTACTGAATTATAGATGCAGTGCAGACCACTGAAGGTGGTCTCGGATGGGTTGAATTTCTGTGGTGAAGAACAGTTTGTTTTTTCCTGGCAATTTTTCTTGCTTGAATTCTTATCTTGATAAGAGGAATTTATATAAGAAGATCCATTTCTTGGGTTTCTGGTGAGTTCTCCTTATCAGGTCTGCATTGTACTGGAGGCTGCAGTAAGAAATCATATATATCACACACTATACAAACATAATAGTAAACAAAAATGAAAATAATCACTGCTCATCTCGTTTCTTCTTCTGATTTTCATTTGCCAGATGGGGTCTGGCGCCAATTGTTTGGGAAAAACAGAATAGACCAACTGCTCCTTAACAGGCATGTTTGGCTGATATCACAGCCTAACTGTAAACCGCAACACAGTGTTCATCCTTCCCTTTGAAATGTGACACACAGAAGAAGAAGACAATTTCCCAGTACACAGCAAGCTCTTTATATACTTGTTGATGAGGTGCTGGAATGTGCAGTTAAGTTTTCTATAGAATGAGGTAGCTAGTCTCTTGCCAACCTTCCTTAGTCACCTCTTATGACATGTTTGTTAGGTTACAGTGTTATTAGTCTTTTATTCCCTTATATAGCCTTGGTTTCATATGGGCAGTGGCTACTTCTGCCCAGCTGAGAACAAAACAATCCTTTAAAGAGATAGTGTTGTCATTATTTTACATCTTATAATAATCCTATATTACTGTAAAACAACTGATTCCACATTGTTGTTCCTAGTCATCCCCGAGTTACTGCTACATAATGACATTGTTTCACTGGCCAGTACTCAAAAAGTCTAGTTGAGGGCATTGGTTCTGTTTGCACCTGTGCAGTATTTAGGAGGACCTGGGAATGATTATATTTACTAGAAATAAAATGCTTTATGTCTTTGATAATTGTGTGTGTACTCTTTTGTGTTGGGTATCAGAAAAGGTTGAATACACTGGCAGTGGATTCTGTTACTGCTGCGCACTAATGACCAGGCTCTCTGAACATGTGGGGTAACAGCCTCAGCAGAATATGTCTGGTTTCACATTTCTTTAATAAAAAAAAAAAGAAATAAAAAAAAAAGTTTAATCAAGAGGATCAGTTTAATTGTACTGGGTTTTATGGCATATGACCCAGTCTGTGTCTGCTAAAGATTAGCTGCCTGTTGATAGCATTGCACAAAGTGTGAAGTGATGGTCTCCTGGGGTGTCCATAAAAATTGCCCTTGTCAACCAAAAGTCACTGCAATGAATCGAACCCACGACATTCAGAGCACGAGGCATATGACTTGACCATTTTCCCATGAAGATCCCCAAAGCTGGTTTTATATTTATGTGTGAAAGGAGAGAGAGAGAGAGAGAGAAGGGGAGGAAAAGAGAGGATTGATTTGATTTGATTGATTTGATTCAAGAACCGACATCACAGCACTCGGGGCATTCCCATAAGCGCTCCGTCCCCATCTTCAGCAGCCAGCGAAGAGTTCCGATACTAATGGTGCCTGTAGCTTTCTGATTAAACGTCCGTCTTGCCTTTCCTCTGAGCCTCAAGCTTCTGCCAGAACCTCTCGTCACCCCCAACTGCATCAATCTCACCAGACTGTGGTGATCCATCTGCTCCGAATTGTACACGCTCTTCCACACGGCACTAACCACGTCTGCCCTATCATGTATCACTATTCCACCAAGTTGTGCAGAGCCAGCCAGTCTGCCCGACTGTTCATTTCCTAACACACCGGCACGACCCGGTGAAAAAATCCAGACAATACTCCTCACTCGTGTCCTCCACAGCGAAGCATGCCCCTCTGTGCGAAGCATACCTGTTCTGATCTTCCTCAGCATGCTTTCTGAATCAGTTACAATCACGATGTGTGTGTGTGTGTGTGTCGTGTTCTCTAGCCAGCGGAAAGCTGCAGTGACCACCTCCACCTCCATTCTTAAGCTGGATGTTGTGGTATCATATGCTACGCTCTCCTGCACCAAACGTCAACCATTAACTTTTGCTAAGAAGCCCCAAGCACTTCTTTTGCCTCTTGACACTGAACCGTCTGTGTAAATGATCAAATCCTTTGAGCGAGCATTATCTTGAATTAATTGCTTAATTTCCACCTCTGTGGCACCTGCTGACCAGTCTCTGCATTTCCGGCTCAGCGTGATTATGACTCTACACAGGTCTCACTGCCCAGGTGGCACTTTGACCCACTCCTCTCCTCGCCTAATGTTCTCAAGGATGCAAACCTGTTTGATTGTGTCTTCTGCCGGAGCCATTCATGACCTCCCTCTTATCAGCTGCTGACCCTTAACTGCACCCAGAGCTTCACGCAGAGGGTGGTCTGTGTCTGCAGCTACCCTGCAGCACCTTGTGCCTACCTGCAACCGTCGGCAAACCAAGGATGTATCGCATACACACCACTGGGGTGTCTCTGGTGCAACCCAGAATGACCTGCATAGCCGAGTTCTGTATGCGCTCTAGTTTGTCCATCTGACTCTTTGAGACGGTAAGCAGTCCCAGGCCATAATCCACCACTGACAGGATCAGATGCTGATATAGCGTAAAAAGCATTCTCTGCTCTTTGTCAATTGCAGCCATAGTCTTAAGTGCACTAAGTCCTTTTTGGCATCTCGTCACAACACTCTCCACATGGTCCTTAAATGACAGGCTCCTGTCAAATGTAATTCCTATATACAGTTTGCTCTCTCTGTTGATGTCTCTACAAAAGAAAAGAGAGGAGAGAGATGGAAGCCACACACACACACTGATCTGGTGGTCATATGTTTAAACTACTCAGGGTTCAGATATTTTCAAATATTGACGCGGGCCTCCAGATCGACCCAGACTGATATGTTTACCAGGAAATGTGCTGGGAAGTAAAGGCAACTGACATGCTACTGCTATCATCGCTTGTCAAGTGTCTGTTGGTCTGTAACAGTACGTATAGGCATGAGGTGGTCAAGGGTCCTGTACTTAAAAAAATATGTATATCAGTTTGCATGTTATTATTTTCATCATGTATGTCATGTATGTGTATGTAATTATCCTCATGTGATTTACAGGACTCTATTTTATGGGGGTTGGGGGGGGGGGGGGGGGTTTTGCATAGACCCTTTGCCATTTAGAAAGCACATCATAAAAGGATTTGTTAAAATCAGATGTGGTTGGCCAAATGGTGCAGATTATGCGTGCCAGCTACCATTTTAAGATCGAAGGAAGAAGTAGTGTTTGTAAATATTTAACCTAACCAGACACACACATGGATTCATGCACGCACACACACACAAACACACACACACACGCACACACATATCAGACAGTTAACTATTCTGTTTTATTTTATTCAGCGTTTCTTGATGTTGGGACACTGGAGCTGTTTTTTGAGTTATACAATGGCTTACCTTCATCATTATCATCTTTGGTAATACCATGTTGTGCTTTTTTTCCATTCTGTTTTGTTGTCGTTGTTATCATTGAGTCTAAATTTGATCTTTTTATTCTTATTATTTTGCTAACTTTTAACAGAATATTTCACCTTAATGTAGTTATTTGAGCTATTTGATGACAGACAGTTCTGTAATAGCAGTTGTGATTGGCTGTTGTGACTTTTATTTTCTTGTTTATTTATTGTTCCTTATTTGCACTTGGGGTTTCCGGTTTGTGTCAAGATGGCAGGACTTGTTTCTCTCTGGCTCGGCGTATATCGGTTGATCGACGGTCCGACAAGCTGTCATCGCAAACCACCAATTGTTGTAGAATCAGATTTCTGGCTCTAACTGCATGATGATTCGTTCTAATCTGTTAAATTCGAAGGACATCTTTAAAATTGGTTACTAGAATGTTAGGCTTCCTTACCAAGCCCTCATTTGGACACCACAGGGAAAAGATCTCGTGGAAGACCAAGGGAAACTACGTAGAACTATCATCAGGGAAGGCTCGCTCATGGGCCACTCAAACATCCAAGACCTACAACAGATTGCAACGAACCGCCATGCATGGAGAGTCATGACCTCTGCCCTATGTGCCGCACTCGACACAAGAGGAAAGACTAACTAACTAACTAATTTGCACTTAGACCTCTGTATTATTATTTAATGAAAGCAGTGGTTTTAAGTTTGGTTAAGCTTGCATTGAAACATGTTTTAGCTGCCCAACGGCCTGTGCAACCAACTTTAGCTAGCATTTTTTTAAAGGCTTTTTGCCTACTTACCTAGTTTCCATCTAGTAAAGTAAAGAACGTGGAGTCGTACACCTGTTTGGGCAGTAATGCAGATAAAGATGGAGGAACTGATAGAGATATTAATATAAGAATAGAAAAGGCAAGAGGAGCTTTCATAGCACTATGGAATTTGTGGAGGTTAAAAGAAATACTAAACTAAAAATTTTTAATTTTAATGTCAAATCAGTACTTTTGTATGAGGCGGAAACATGGAGAACCTCTTCTTCTTCTTTTTCTTCTTCACTTCCTCTTTTACCGCTGTGGGTGTCGAGGGAGATATAAGGTTCTGTTTCTAGCTCTTCTGGCTGCCTCGACCATAGGCACATCGTGCTGCTGTAGAGTTTCTCTGATGTTATCCTTCCATCTTGGTCTACCCCGTGCTCTACGTCCTTCTTCTCTTTCCATGTATGCTTTGTATGGTATGGTGTCACAAGGCATTCTCTCTAAGTGGGCAAACCATTTCACTTGCTGTCTTTGTATGTAATCCAGAATTGGTTCTGTGCCGACTTGTTCTCTTATGATCTCATTCCTGATCTTATCTCTTATGGTCACTCCTACAGCCCTTCTCAGACATCTCATTTCCGTGGTTACTAATTTTCTTTTATGGTTTGTTGTGAGTGACCATGTCTGGCACTGGTAGCGCAGAGTTGGAATAAATATGCTTTGAATAAGATGTCTCTTTGTGCTGATTGGGATTGTCTTATGCTGTAAGAGGGGGGCTAGCTGTCCCAATACTTGGTTTGCTTTACTGCATCTAATGTCAATTTCTTTATCCTATTTCCCATCTTCGGTAAATGTAGTTCCCAGATATTTAAACTCAGATGCCTGTTTAATGTCTTTGTATTCTATTGCTATGTTTAGATCTGTCTTTTTTTTTCCTATTGACATTACTTCTGTCTTTTCAGTGTTGATTCTCATATTATTTGTTTTACATTCTTCATTCATGGATGTTAGATGTTGTTGCAATTTCATGGCTGTATTTGCTATAAAGGCAGTAATTCGTTGATCTTACTAAGATCTTCATTCATGGGCTTGGCATTCTTGCATATACTGTCGATGTAGGTGATAAACAGCAGTGGTGATAAGACACACCCCTGTCTTACTCCAGATGTCACTGTGAAAGGATGAGATGTTCCCTGATTTATTCTAACTACACTTCTACAATCCCTGTATAAACTTTTGCACACTTCGATGAGGTGTTCGCTTACTCCATATCTTGCCATTATTTTCCATAGTAATTGTCTGTCGACCCTGTCAAATGCCTTCTCCTGGTCTACGAATGCCACAAATAAGTTCTTATTGTATTCAATGTTCTTTTCTATTAACTGTTTAAGTGTGAAGATTGCATCTGTGCAGCTTCTATTTCTCCTAAATCCCATCTGTTCTTCTGCTAGCTGTGGTTCTATCACTGGTCTCAGTCTTGTTTCTATTATCTTGGCATACATTTTGCCAACATGGCTTAAAAGAGAGATGCCTCGATATTGACCGCATTCTCGTTTGCTTCCTTTGTTCTTCCACAATGGTATAACTATTGCATGTTGCCAATCAATAGGGGCCGTTTGTTGTACCCATGCTGCATTGAATATTAACATGGAGAACAACTAAGGCAATTACTAATAAATTACAGACATTCATTAACTGGTGCCTGCGCAGAATTTAGGGAATTAAATGGTATGATAGAATAACTAATGTAGAGCTTTGGGAGAGAACTAAACAGGCTCCAGTGGACCAAGAGGTGAGGAAAAGACGCTTGCGTTGGATAGGACACACACTGAGAAAACAGGAGAACAGCATAACTAGAATGTCTTTGCATTGGAACCCACAGGGGCATAGGAATAAAGGAAGGCCAACCAAAAAAAAAAAATGCATGGAGAAGAGAGCTGGAGAATGAAGTTAGAAAGATGGGGAGGACATGGGGAGAGCTCCATGCAATGGCGAAGGATAGAACAACTTGGCGTGAGTTGGTTGAGGGCCTTTGCTCCATTGAGGGATAGAAAGGAAGAAGACAGTAAAGAACCATTTTTTTTTACGACTTTGGTGCATCGAGCCATAATGCTGGACTCATATGTTTGTTTAGACCTGTCAGCACCTGGTGGGTGGATGTGGTCAGCATCATGCCGGCTGCCTTTACTTCCCAGGACGTTGCCTGGTACTACTCATTTTAGGCTGGGTAGCTCCACCTAGATTTTCCTGTAATACGCAGGTCAAATGTCAGCACAGTAGTGTCTTTATTTAGCCAACATCCTACAGGGGTTGTGAAAACTTACTTCTGCAAGATCAGTTTTGCTGTGGTTGTCATTTTCTTGATGTGAAACCTATGTGTTTGAAGCTTGTGCTTCTTAAGTAACGTTCTGAATAGAAGTAAACATTTGCCGGCAAAAATGTATATATGTTTTCCTTGACTCTTACAGAACGTGAACGTTTTCTCATGTTTGGTGCTTGATATTTCTGTATCTTTATATATAATTTTGGGGGACAAACCAACACAGGCAGTCTCTGTAGTGAAAATGTAAAAGTAAGTAAAAAAGTAAAGGACCCTTTTCCACGCCTTTAGGGGTATAGGGCATATAGGGCTAGACCTATATTTTTATAGACCAATCGGCACCAGATGGGTGATGTGGTCAGCATCACGCCGACCAACTCTACTTCCCGGGACTGCACCCGGTACCCACTCAAGGCTGGGTCGACCTGGGAGCCAAGGTCATTTTTGAAAAAAAGTCAGGCTCTTCCAGGGAAATGAAAATGTACTGCAACATATTTCTGTTGCTTTCTTTCTTGCTTTTGTCCCACTTTCTAACATACTTCAGTTTGATAATCTGTTATTTTCTACCTGTATCATTTCTTACTTCTTGCTCATCTCCCGCAGATATTTGTATGTCTTAAATATTTTTTAACAATTTTTCTTCTGCTTCACCTTGAATAAAGTATTTGGCATTCTTTGTTGTGGTTTTCAGATAGGCTGCAATATCTGCGCCTTTCCGTGCAACACACCTGCTTTCAGTTGAACCTCTAATTAATCACCTTTTACAATATATTTGTTGGGGGGGGCGGGGGGGGGGGAACTGTTCTCTTTTGATTTGATAATGCTTTTAAATTTCTCCTACCAGCTCCCTCTTAATTATCTGCTTGTCATTATTTGTTATGTCACAGCACCTGATGAAAAAAAATAATCTCCCCCACATTTGTTAAAAACTATTAGTTATTGAATAAAACTGAAATCTTTCTACAAAACAATTTGGTTTTTCAGTATGTGCTTTCTCTTCATTTCAGGCCTTATCTTGCTTGGTACAGATTGCCTCTGTGAGGCGTTCATTGTTTAACAACACAGAAAGAGCCAAATTTCTCAATCATCTGGTCATTGGTGTCAGGGGCATCTTGGAAAATCCACAGGTATGTCTTGGTTTGTGCATGCAAGTGGATGTCTTGTTTTGTGCATACAAGTGGATGTCTTGTTTTGTGCATGCAAGTGGATGTCTTGGTTTGTGCATGCAAGTGGATGTCTTGGTTTGTGCATGCAAGTGGAAGATATTTCATGTGAGATGAAAGATGTGTGTCACAGGTGAAGGTATGTCTTGGTTTGTGCATGCAAGTGGATGTCTTGGTTTGTTAATGCAAGAGAAAGATATTTCCTGTGAGATGAAAGATGTGTGTCACAGGTGAAGGTATGTCTTCGTTTGTGCATGCAAGTGGAAGATATTTCATGTGAGATGAAAGATGTGTGTCACAGGTGAAGTTATTCATACTTCTTCATGAAGAGTTTGCAGCTGGTGAATGCTAAGAAGTAGTAGTACTCTTTGCAACTTTGTAGTGGGTCAGATGTGATTATATTTATTAAAATATAGAGGGATTTTGGTTTAGAGACAACAATGCCTTTTGTTTTAGTCATTATCAAGTGGTTTTGAGCTATGTATTTATGTAAAAACAGTTGTATTTGTTCACCAGAGCAAATGAATGCATTTGTCTGCAGCATTTTGTTTTTAGCTTATTCCTATTATAGTCTTAAAAAAAATTTCTAGCCATATTTCTTGGGACTTGGTGGCTGAGATATTGCAGTAGCTAGCAGGCGGTCTTTCTGCCTGGTTGTAATAATTCTAGCTGGTTTCAGTATTACTGGCTTCCAGTCTAGAGTTTCTACATTCTAGCTGGCATGATTACTTTATGTCACCTTGTTGCACACGTGCACAGCTACCAACTTGGGAACAAATACAACTGTCTACAATGAATAACGCAGAATAGTGCTCAGGTTCCGATGTTAAATTCTACCAGTTTACTCTTCCTGATTCTTCCACTCTATTCAATCACAGTTTATTCAATCACAGCCATTGCTGCTAACTTCCACAATAATCCTGCAATAATCATTTTTACAACGTTTAGTACACTTAAGTCAAACTACATCGACTACATCACAACCGTCTTCCTCGTCTGCACGGTCATTACACTGGCGGTTGGAGATTTAAACCCTCTGACCAAGACTCATAGGTTCTACTTCTTTCCATTTTCTCTTCTTTCTTAGGATAGAGTTTCAAAAAATCTATAAGAATGTTTTGCTTTTCAACATACTTTGTGAAGAGGTCATATTTAAATTTTTGTGCAGAGCGACAGGGTTAAAAAGATAAATTAGATAGATAGCTTTCTTCTGCTAGTATTTTGTTACTTTTGTAACTCATAGTTCTTTCTGTTGGTGGCTCTTGAAGAAGACTGTTCTTTTCAGGGGTCTTATTGACTAATAGGGATGGCTGTTCTTCTTCTGTCTTTTAATCCCCCAGTGGAGCATAGACGTTCAACTAACTCACTCGAAATCGTCCTATTGTTTGGTATTTCATGCAGCTGATCCTATGTCATTTTAACTTCACCCTCCAGCTCTCTTCTCCATGTGTTTTTTGTTCAGCCTTTATTTATATACCCACGTGGGTTTCAATGCAAAGACATTCTATTTTGTTCTCAGGCTTTTGTCAGTGTGTGTCCTATCCAACGCCAGTGTCTTTCTTCACCTCTTAATTCTTGGCCATGTTAGGTATATACAAATTTGGGGTTACCATATTATACCCAGTAAAGCTCAAGGCGTGCAAAAAGCTCTTTTTCTTTTGGCTTTTCTTTTTAAATTAGGACAATGCAAACAGTTAATTTCTTTCTACAGGGTCTATCAGATACTAGCAACTACCATGAATTCTGCCGACTGTTAGCCCGGTTGAAATCAAATTATCAGCTTGGAGAACTAGTCAAAGTAGATAACTATCCAGAAGTCATCAAGTTGATTGCAGAGTTCACCGTCACAAGTCTCAGGGTGAGGTTGTCTACCTCTCCTTCTGGAGAGTCATTGTTAATGTAGCTTGTCTACCTCTCTGTCTGGAGAGTCATTGTTAATGTAGCTTGTTTACCTCTCTGTCTGGAGAGTCATTGTTAATGTAGCTTGTCTACCTCTCTGTCTGGAGAGTCATTGTTAATGTAGCTTGTCTACCTCTCTGTCTGGAGAGTCATTGTTAATGTAGCTTGTTCAGCTTTTTGTCTGAAAAGTCACTCTTAATATAGTTTTAAGTTGATGTCATTATCAACTGTCGAGAATTGTGTATTAAAATTAATAAGTAAAGTCATGACAGTTCTACCTCTCTGTCTAAAGAGTCTTTTAATGTAGCTTGTCTACCTCTCTGTCTAAAGAGTCATTGTTAATGTAGTTTGGAAAGTCACTCTAATTTAAGTTGATGTGTCAAACTGTCGTTAAAAGCATTGGACATGTTGTTCTAGACCCAAATGTTTATGAACCAATCAGCACATGACAGGTGATGAGGTCAGAGTCAGACTGACCACCTTTACTTCCCATGACAATATTTTGGGTATCCATTTTAACCTTACTTGGCGGTTTGAAGGAAAAATATTGACCGTATTCAACCAGATTAAATAAGCTGTTGGGTATAATTGTGATCTTTCTTGAAGGTGGTGCTTGTTGAATTATATTTTGCATATTATAATGCTTTCTGATATCAGATTTTGTATTTTTATTTCATGTCCATCAAGAATTTCTGTCAATTAACCCAGTGTCGTCACTAAAGGACCCTTTTCTCCACACATTCTGATGTTTTGGACATATAGGACTAGACTTATGTTTGATAGAGCAGTCAGCACAACAAACCATAACAGAAAATTAGTAACCACGGAAATGAGATGTCTGAGAAGGGCTGTAGGAGTGACCATAAGAGATAAGATCAGGAATGAGATCATAAGAGAACAAGTCGGCACAGAACCAATTCTGGATTACATACAAAGACAGCAAGTGAAATGGTTTGCCCACTTAGAGAGAATGCCTTGTGACACCATACCATACAAAGCATACATGGAAAGAGAAGAAGGACGTAGAGCATGGGGTAGACCAAGAACAAGATGGAAGGATAACATCAGAGAAACTCTACAACAGCACGATGTCCCTATGGTCGAGGCAGCCAGAAGAGCTAGAAACAGAACCTTATATCTCCCTCGACACCCACAGCGGTAAAAGAGGAAGTGAAGAAGAAGAAGTCAGCACTCGGTGGATGATGTGGTCAGCCTCACGCCGGCCACCTTTACCTCCCAGGACTTTACCTGGTATCCACTCAAGACTAGGTTGAACTAGGAGCCAAAGTGATTTTTGAAAAAAAAAGTGTCAGTCGTATGGGGTAATTTGATTTAGTTCACAGCAAGACTTTGCTGTAAATATTACCACTGCTGAAATCTTATGATCTTTTGAGCATATGGTCGAAAATGCAAGAAGTTGTCGAGAACTCACACACTGATAGAGCCCTAGTTGTAATGAAATATAGGCAGAAAGGGGTTAAATGAACAAGCATACATTTCAGACCACCACACGGCGTACTAATCCATCACTGTGTGAAATGACAGAAATAGGTGATTAGAAAGCCATGGCCTAGCCAGCTATGCAGAACACACCGCCATGACATCTGACAGTGAGGGATGAAACATTCGACGAGTGCCCGTGAACTGTGACCAGCGGATGAGATACGTTCATCCAGACGTGACCACCAAAGACAGGTGACAGAGAAGTGATGGAGAAGGTACGCCAAAAAGAGCGGGAAAGCGGGGGAATAAAGTTAGCCCCGGAACCGCTGGAGAGGTTAGTTAGCCCCGGAACCGCTGGAGAGGACAGTTAGCCCCGGAACCGCTGGAGAAGACGGTTAGGACCGGACAGCTTAAGAGACCAGTTGAGAAAACTAGTGCTGTACTTCGTTAGAAGGTATATGTTAAACTTGGAGTTTAGCTAGAACAGTTAGTTAGCCCCGGAACCGCTGGAGAAGACGGTTAGGGCTGGATCGCTAGAAAGACCGGTTAGGAGAAAACTAGTGCTTTACTTCGTTTAGAAGGTATATATTAAACTTGGAGTTTAGCCAGAACAGTGGTTAAGGAACTCGTAGAGGCATACGAATAGCCAGTAATAAGGAGTGTTCATATACTATTGCGTAATGAATTTATGAAATGTGTGTGACGAGAATATTATGAATAAACCAGCTCTTATGTAATTGATTACATCACTGGCCTTGTTCTTGAGTACGATTGAAGAGAGATACGAACTATATTCATTCCACTTGGCCGACTTAGGCACATCTATTTCTTGGGGGATGTATAGGCACGACTGTGCCTCAAACTAGGAGCCAAAGTGATTTTTGAAAAAAAAGTGTCAGTCGTATGGGGTAATTTGATTTAGTTCACAGCAAGACTTTGCTGTAAATATTACCACTGCTGAAATCTTATGATCTTCTGAGCATATGGTCGAAAATGCAAGAAGTTGTCGAGAACTCACACACTGATAGAGCCCTAGTTATTTACTGATGACATTATCGAACATTTTAGAACATTTTTTATAGAGTTCATGTACAAAATGCCATCTACATTTGTTTTCCTCTTTTCTCTTCACTTGGCCATTAACTGGGTCCACAGGTATTAAACGGTAGAAGAACCCTGATCTAAACTACATACAGAAAATGAATGATAATTAAGTTTTTTTAAGGCTTTCATTTGGTTTTTTTTTTCTCTCACAGATGTGGCAGTTTGCACCTAACAGTGTTCATTACCTACTTAGTCTTTGGCAGCGCATGGTGGCATCAGTGCCCTATGTGAAAGCCACAGAACCACACCTGCTGGAGACATACACACCTGAGGTCACAAAAGCCTACATCACATCCCGGTTGGAGTCTGTGCACGTTGTTGTTAGGTTAGTCATGTGGGCTTGTGGCGTGCCTGTTTGCAAGGTTGTTTTAGATAAATTGTACACGGTTTGGCCATTAAATAACGAGAGACTAATTGCATTATTCAGAAGTCCCAGGTTTTTAGTGTCCTTTGGATATTTTCTCCAGGTGATGCTGGTGTGTTGGGAAATGAACAAGGAGATAGATTGGCCGGTTCTGCACCATTTGATGGTGAATTGATTGTATGACCAGCTAGATCTTTTAAGGGCAAGGGTCCTGTGTGAGTGAGTGAGCATTGAGGAGGCACAAATAAATCATTACAATCTCATGAGAATAGTGATACGAGGAGTGAGTGAGCATTGAGGAGGCACAAATAGATCATTACAATCTCATGAGAATAGTGATACGAGGAGTGACCAGGGGAATCTGGCTGATGCTGAAGACCCAAGGAAAAGTTGAAACAGATATGCAGTCAGATTTCCATTGGAATTGGAACTCTGTGCTTACTACTGAAGATGGGGACGGAGCACTTAGGGGAATATCCCATGTTTTGTGCTATCAATTCGTGTTGTGTTATGAATTCTTTTAATTCAACATTAAACATTATGGCCAAGATAAAAACATCTATGAAAAGCATTGCATGCAATCCAAATGGGCACCATTTATCTATGATTTGGCCAAACTGTAACACCGCATGTTTAACAAAGGACAACCTGCCATTTAGTTTAACTAGTGAGTGTTGCTTTGTTACATGTGTGGAATGGAGCTAACAGTGAACATTACTTTCTGTTTTAAACTCTGGAAAGTGCTTTTGAGAAGGTGAATTGATGAGACAAATTGATGGGGATCAGTTTTATTCATGAACAAATATTCAAATGGTATTCACAGTTAAAAAAACTAGTGTGGAAAAAACTGAAGCTGAAGTTCAGCCGGGATGTTCCAGTTTCTGTTCATTGTGATAAACTCATAGCCATGGTTGGAGAATGGATACATGAAGACTGATGCTTGACTGTGAGGATGATACCAGATAAAATACGAAGTTGAATTTGATAAACTTTATTCTAGATAAACTTGTCTCATCAGTTCAACTGTCTCAGGAGTACTTTTCCAAGTTCAAATTAGAAATTACTGTTTGCTGTTTGCTCCATACTGCTTATGTAACCGAAGAACTCTCACTAGCTAAACAAAATGGTGGGTTACTTGTTGTCTGCTGACCAGACAGCAGTACAATTTTATTAAAATATAGATAAATGGGACTTTTTTGGATGACCTGCTTTGCTTCATGGATGGCATTGTTGTCTTGGCCATGACAAAATCATTCTCATTATTTAATTGCCAGTGTTTGCGAATATTTGATTCCTTAGTTGGTTAAGTAAAGCTGTTTAATATTTGGATTTTGTGTTTTTGGCCGTGTTGAGAAATCACACTCCCCACACTTTTTTAAGAAAATACAATTTCAGAATCATTTAAAGTTGACAAAATCTTTATCATATTTACTTTTTGATGTCTTTCTTTATGTGATAACTGTTTTTTAATTGGTGTGGTTCCCTAAGTAAATATATTTGTGGGGGTGTGGGGATAAGAATGTGAAGTAGAAGAGGGATGGCATGAATGCATACACTAGTGCATCCAGATTTTCCATATTTATTTGAAGATGAGCCATGTTTGAATATGCGATTGTTCCCTTATTCTGTTCTTTATTTCCTGTATTTATATTTCGTTGTGTGTGTTTAGCAGCAGTATTGAATGTAAAGCAAAGCAAATGACTATTTCATATTAATGGCACATCCGGAAAATGATACTAGGCTCATATTTTATAGATAAATTGCCCATCTGTGGGTAATTGATCAGCATTGTACCGGCCGCCTTTACTTCCTACAACTTTACCTGGTGCCCATTTTAGGCTGATTGACCTGAGAGGTAAGGTCATTTCTGAAAAAAAAAGTCGGGCTCGAAACAGATTTGAACCCACAACTTTGGAGCTCAAGGCGGAGCGTGGCAATAATTGTAATCTGGTAATAAAATGAGTCCATCTCATGACACAAGTTAATTTGAATTACTTCTTCTTCTTTTCCACTTTGTACCTCATTGAAATGTCGGAAGGATTTGAATTACTAAATTGTAATATTTTCGTTGAAATATGAATAAGTAATATGTTGATGTATATTTGTGTGTGTGTGTTGGTTTTTCTATCAGAGATCAAATTGAGGACCCATTAGACGACCATGGACTCATAGCCCAGCAACTTGAGCAGGTAGGCTTCAGTTTTTCATTGGCCATTATTTTGATATGTAAAAAAAAAAAAAAAAAAAACGTTATTTGCCGTGTTTAAAATGGTATGCACAAAAAGTCAGAAAAATGTTTGGCGTGTTAACTTTCGTAGTTGTTAATTGCAGTTCCAATTTCACAGCAAATAGGTCACACCATAGCATCTCCGTTTCTATGCCGACAAAAACCACACAGAATACCCATTACCATCCCCTGTGAAAAAAAATTAATTAAACACAGCAAAGCCAGTGTGGTACACACACATTAGCGGTACACAATGTGGTACACACACACTAAATGCACAAGGTAGCTGTCACAAATGCCATTATAATTACAATTGATGAGTTACAACAAATAAGAAGTTGCACCCCATTTAATAGCATAAGGCACCACTAGTTCTGGGACAGTATGCCAGATTGTTACCTAATATAATGTTTTGGTATACATTGTATAATAGTAGAACAGGTGTTGGCTTAACATACCTGACTTGTGTCTTTAGCTGTCCACAATCGGCAGATGTGAATACGATAAAACCTGCTCACTCCTAGTACAGCTGTTTGATGAGTCTGCCCAGCGATACCAAGAGCTGTTATCGTCAGGACCATCCATTGAACTCGCCATAGAGGAAGGTCAGTCTTGCTTTGAAGTCAGAAATGTTATCAGAATTGATGTCTCCTTCTATACCAAAATCATGTTCTTTGACATTTCACCTACTTTTCATAAAATCAAATAAAAACTGGAGCAATAAAATCAAATAGTGATATTTGGATTTGGGCAGTCAAAGAAAAAGAATGTGGATTTCCTAAACAGGTTGGGAGAAAATTGTACGACAGGCGGAAATTAAAAAGCAAATTTTTAATGCTAAGTCATCCAGATTCAAAGAAAAACTGTCTGCAGAATATACACAAAAGAATAAGTAGGTTAAAGCTAGAGCAAAAGCAGTTAAAAATTACTATGTAAAAAGGCTGGTTTCAGAAGCAGAGGAAGCCGCTGATAAACAAGACATCAAAACTTTTATAACATCACGCAGAAACTGAAAGGAAATGTGGTTTGACTCCAGTATTTGTCTCTGAAATCAAAGAACAAAAATATAAATTCACTTTGTTTCTTTTGAAAGTAATATCATTATATAGTGAAATGTGAGGTATTTCATGTGAAGTTATTTAGTGAGGAGATTGATATGAAGTTTCTGCACATGTCTTAGGCCTCTTCTAGTAGTAGTACATTTTAGCCCCCTAGGACATCACACAAGCGATAAACACCCGATGACACAAAGTGCCACCATGTGGTTGAGGATCACCCGTGGAGAGGTCCCAGAAACCGCGTTCAGCCATTAGGCTATATTTATGACCTTGCCAAATTACAGCCCCTGGCAAAAGCCAGGGTGGGGCTTCAAAATTTAAAAAAATTGCATCCCACTAGGGAATAACTAGATAATTACACCTCTTCTAGATTTATAATATGTTCATAAACTGATTCCCAAAAATATAATTATTGGTTAATTAATTATCATTGCAAATTTGCCCTGCAATTTTACACCTAAATAGAAGTATTTTAAGTTTATATTTTTGTTTCCTTCCACTCAATAGATCAGTTGACATAATTGGTCTATATAATTTTACATTATAATTTAATTCTCCTTCTACTTAAGTCAGTTGACATGATTGATGTATGTAACTGCAGATTTTAATTTTTGTCTCCCCTGCTCAATGAGAAAATTGACATGATTGGTTTATATAACTTTACATAAGTGGGGGCTGCGTTAGCGCAGTCGATAGGAGACTTGCTTTAAAATCCAGCTGTGACTCGCTGCAGCCCACGGCCGGTGTTCGAAACTTGGTAGTTCCCGGGGTTCACCCAGCCTCTAGGTAATGGACACCAGAGTTAACACTCTGGTATAAATGGAGGAACGTCGCTGTAGCTACGGAGTTGCATGCAGACAGCGACACGGGTGGACAGTTTTTTTATCAGCCGTCTTTACTGGTGGCAAAGGACTTATGGTTTATAACTGTGTGCAATGAAGCTGGTTCACATCTTCCGACTTTACCTTTACCTTTTAACTTTACATTAGAATTTTAGTCTCCTCCCACTCTTCAGGTCACTTAACATTATTAAAAAAAAATAATACATTTGAACATTTTAATTTTTGTCTCCTCCAACAATTAAGGTCAGTTGACGTGGTTGGTTTATATAATTGGTGCTGTCATTGGGGGTCGTGTGTCATTTGCCAGCACGGATGAGCATGATGCTATGGATGGAGAACTGGTCTGCAGGTAAAGATTTCATATTGATGCATTTCACAGATTCAAATTCTTTAAGGCTCCTGCCTTTGGGAACAAATCTCCACAGCCGTTATTTGTAATTGTAAAGCTGATCTCTCATGGTGACATATGTCCTGCTCAGTGGCGTAGGTGCACGTCTCTCAAAAAAGCTTATTCCTTGGTATTTCGAATCAATTCCACTGATAATATTCCACCATGCTGTTGATTCAGGCTGTCAACCTTAGCAGTAATGACAGTGGAAAGCACATGGGTCTGCTAATTTCAGACACAACATTTAGTTTAGAATGTTTGTATTATAGCCATATTTATTTAATATGCTGAGATCAAGTTTCAGTTCCATTTCACTGTTTTGAGTACACACATCTTCCCTGTATCAACATTAGGATATAAGTCATGATTTCTTTTAAGAGAGAAAATATGGAGTTTTGAGCTGAAATACTATAAAACATATTCTTGAATACCGTGGCCAAGAAGAAAAGGAATATAGACATCATAAAAAATCTGAACATTAAGGAAATTTGACTGAAAAAAAAATGATCTTGATACTGAAATACTTATGACCATATCAGACAACACAGTGGATTCAAAAGAGTAGCAGAGGGCATGTCATGAAGTAAGAATAACTGGGGCCAACCAGATGAGTACAGCACCTAGGAGACACCTTAGTCAGGACTGCAGGAGAGCCAGCGAGGGACCAAGTTTCTTTCAGGTGGGCTGTGATGGGAGCAGTGTTCTGTGTAAAGGACCTGCTACCTGATGATGTTGATGGGAATATTAGTTACCGTTGAGGTTCCATGAGATGTGTTTGTATTTGCAGAGTGTTGCAGCTGATGAATTTGACAGATTCCAGATTACCCCAAGGTGGCTGTGAAAAGTTGGACTTAGCTATCTTGAGTTTCTTTGAGCAGTTCAGGAAAATTTATGTTGGGGACCAAGTCCAGAAAACCTCTAAGGTGAGAGCATTTGACCTGCTGTAGTTGTAAACATAGAAAACCTCTAAGGTGAGAGCATTTGACCTGCTGTAGTTGTAAACATAGAAAACCTCTAAGGTGAGAGCATTTGACCTGCTGTAGTTGTAAACATAGAAAACCTCTAAGGTGAGAGCATTTGACCTGCTGTAGTTGTAAACATAGAAAACCTCTAAGGTGAGAGCATTTGACCTGCTGTAGTTGTAAACATAGAAAACCTCTAAGGTGAGAGCATTTGACCTGCTGTAGTTGTAAACATAGAAAACCTCTAAGGTGAGAGCATTTGACCTGCTGTAGTTGTAAACATAGAAAACCTCTAAGGTGAGAGCATTTGACTGGCTGTGTTGGAAATACAGAAAACCTTTGAAGTGACAGAATTTGACTGGCTGTGTTGGAAATACAGAAAACCTTAGAGGTGAAATATTTTGAGAGGCTGTGTTGTAAGTGCAGAAAATATTAAGGTGAGAATATTTCTTCTTTCTTTTCTTCTTCATCGTTCATCAAAGTGACCTAAATGCATTGTGCCTGTTTACAGCATGGCTGTAATATTTGCGCCTTTCAGCCGACACGTCAGGCGTCGTCTGACATTATTTATCCAGGTTAGCCTTCCCGTCCAGTTTAGTGGGACATTTGTAGCCACATATGTGTTTTGACTTTGTTATCCCCACCTGATCCACTAGTGCTGTCCCTAGAGGAAGCATCCAGGAAAACCTTGTGCAGATTGTAATGCCCTGAAGGAAAAGCAAGTTTAGAACAGAGGCATTTCCTGCCATCCAAGAAGGCTTCCATAAACACAGAGATGAGGCATGATGCTCTGGTACTGGGCTCACTCAAGAAATCTTCACATCCTGCACATGACTGCTTAACCTCACATCCATATATTGTACCTTTCACTCTTGGATAGTGCCCTTCAGGGATCCCCAACAAACAGTCTGCAGACTTGAGACTCCCGTACCCTGCATCAATGGACATTTCCCTTCCTCGGCATGTTAGACTCTAAATGCAACACCTGAAAGCCAGTTCTTCACCCCTGTAGCTGTCACAGGCAGTGCATGTTCAGTGTCTTGTATCCACTTTTGCCTCATTTTCCAGAAACTGCGTCCTCCTTCACCATTCTCTCGTGGACGCCGCGACATTTAAAATGGCAAAAATACCTCAGCTTTTGAAAGAGAATGCTGTTTATGAGTCAGTTTTTCTCAATGTCCAAATCACAAAGGATGTCAGTGTTTTTCCCCCCTTGGTCCACAGTATTCTAAGAACTTTTTGTGTGTGCTGTTGTTTGGTAGCATTTCAGTTTTAAAGTTATAGTTATTCTTTCTTCAGGATTAAGATTCTATTTTGATCTATTCAGTAGAGCTCTAGACCTATATAGCCAATAAGCCTGAAATGCGTGCAAAAAGGGTCCTTATCTTTACCCCCTGTGTGGATGGAGAAAATGGAGGGGGGGGGGGGGGAGAAGGTGTCAAGCAAATTTTGAAAAATGAGTTTATTTGTGCTTTTAACAACTCATTATACTGACATTGTTTTTCCAAGGAAATTATAAATCAAATATGTTTTAAACTGTTTATAAAACAAAAAGCCGAGGATGCTTTTGTTTTCATGAGCAGTTTGTACCTCTACCGTTAGAAATGTAATTGATGTGATAACACTTATGTTTAGTCTTAGTTTAAGAATACACTCCTCCTCTTTTCTCTTTTTTTTAATCACATTTGTGGGGTGCGTTTCTGTGGAGGTGGGTGGGGGGGGGGATGGATGGGGTCGGGGTGTCTTGCAATATACTCAACAAGAGGAGGAAGGCACCTGAAAAAAGCTTAGAGACCTCTGATCTTCTAGAGAATATTTTCATAATTTGTCTGGCTAAAGAAAAAAAATTAACTGATGTCTGTAGATGACTAGTGCAGTATTCTCTATTCGATCCCCAGGTATATCGACGACTGTCTGAAGTGTTAGGCTTGAGTGATGAGTCCATGGTTCTTAGTATGTTCATTGGCAAAATGTAAGTAAAATTTTAAAATATAAATGTAAGTGAAATTTTGAAATGAAAATGTAAGAAACATTTTGAAATGAAACAACTTTTTAAACTGGTTAGGCTTTTCAGATGTATGGAGTTGTACACACAATTGCTCATGTTGGTTCCAAGTCCTATTTTAGGGTGGAACAAAAATAGACCCAAGAATAGAACCCCCTCCCCCATCCATCCCCATTTTGAAGGACAAACAGTAGACCCGCTGCCCCTTTCCAGGCATGTGGTAAGAAGTGACTAAGGCTTTAGTGAAATTGGATATGTTTTGCCAAAAGGAACGGATGCCATTACCACAGCAGAACAGGCCAGCTACTCACGTCAAGGTGAGTACAGAGGATTCCCATCCATAAACAGGTTCTGTCTAGCCATGGGTTGTTTTTTTTCCGCTTAAAACCTAGTCGAGGCAGTTAGTTACCTTATGGCTTGTTATTTGCTATGTCCATTTCCTCTGTATTTGTAATTTGCCTCATGCACTGAATTGTTTTTCACCCTTATTTCAGAAGGCTAGTGATCCATTCTCATTACCCAGTACATTTTGGGGGGGGGGGGGGGGGGGGGGGGGGGGGGGGGGGGGGGGGGGGGGGGGCGCTATGGAATATCACTAGAAACCAATATTTATTTTAAATCATCCCTTTGGCTGGGGTTCTTCCTTCCTTCTGTCCGCCTTTTCTCCTTTCTTTGTTCCTCCCTCCCTTTCTTCCTCGCTTCTGCATTTATCTGAAGATGTAAAAGGGTTGTGCCCTTTTACAACATGGCTGCGATATTTGCGCCTTTCGGCTGACATATCCAACTTCTCTAAGTATTTATTGCTGGGTTAGCTATATATGTCTGATTCAGCACCTCTGCTTGGCTCCAGTTTGTAACGTCTCAGTCTGAAGTAGATGAGGAACATCTGAGCTGTGCCGCCCCTTAGTAAACATGAAGAGACTGGGGTCAGCCAGAATGCAGGTGGATGTAATATTACAGCTGCCCAGATAGATATCATTACATTTTCTAGATATCAAATTACATTGTCTAGATATCAAATTACATTGTCTAGATATCAAAATACATTGTCTAGATATCAAAATATATTGTCTAGATATCAAAATACGTTTCTTGGATATACAGTGCTTAGATATCAAAATACATTGCTTGGATATCAAAATACATTAGTTAGATATAAAAATACATTGCTTAGATATCAAAATACATACATAGATAGGTAAAAAAAAAATCTGGCTTAGGTATCAGAATCCATCCATCATGTAGCAAGTCCTTTGCAGAACGTCGCTATCATCACAGTCTGCCTAAAAAATACTTGCTCTCTCGCCAGTTCTCCCGCCTCATGTACTTTCATACTCAAGGAGTCACTTATATCCTGTGCCCATCTTCGTGTCGGTCGGCCCCTGCCCCTCCTTCCTGGTACCATGCCTTCTGCTATAGTTTTTAGGTATCAGAATACATAGTAAAATTACCAAAGGAAAGAGAGTCTCATAAGCAGACCATGATGAGAGCGGTGTTCTGCCTAGGACCAGTATGAAAATACTTTCATTATCTTGAAATTGTTTTTTTCAGTATCACCAACTTGAAGTACTGGGGACACAGCGAACAGATCATCGCCAAGACCCTTCAGCTGCTCAATGACTTATCCGTGGGCTACAGCAGTGTGCGCAAGCTGGTGAAGCTGGAGGCAGTGCAGTTTCTGCTGAACAATCACACTGTAAATATTGTTTGAAATGTGTTGTGTGAAATCATAAAACTGAACAGCCACACACTGTAAGTGTTGTGTGAAATCATAAAACTGAACAGCCACACACTGTAAGTGTTGTATGAAATTACAAAACTGAACGATCACGCACTGATAGTGTTGTATGACATAAAACTGAACAGTCACACACTGTAAGTGTTGTTTTAAATTTCATCATCGTTATCATCATCATCATGCAGCAGGTCCTTCGGAGAAGGTCACGATCACTGTCTTCTCGAAAAAAACCTGGTCTCTCACCAGCTCTCCTGCTTCATGTACTTTCATATCCAAAGAGTCATTTTTATCCTGTGCCCATCTTCATGTCGGTCGGCTCCTACCCCTTCTTCCTGGTACAATGCATTCTGCTGTTAATTTTTTCCAGTCCGCCGTGCTGCTTGATGTGGCCAAAATATTTCAGCTTCTGAGACAAGGTACTGTTTATTAGCCAATCCTCCTTGATGTTCAGATCTTTTAGAATGTCAGTATTTCTTTTCTTCTTTGTCCATGGTGTTCTGTGAATATTTATGTAGCATTTCAGCTCAAAAGCCCCTATTGTCTTTCTTTTGTGTGTGTGTGTGTGTGTGTGAACCAGAAGTACTTTAGCCTCGATGTCACCTACACTGTTAATGTAGGGAGTTTGCAGATTTTCTGCCATCCCCTGGCTCGAACCCGAGACCAGACATACATAGGAATTGTCACCTGGCGTCCAACGCGCTATCAGTTATACAGGAAATGTATGAATTTATAAAATTGAGCAGTCACACTGTGAGTATTGTATTGGAAAAAATGTTAACCTATTTATTTCCTGAGCTATTCCTTTGCTGCAACAGTTTTTCCCAGGGCTTTGTCTAAAATGTACAGGTGCATTTGCCCCAGTTTTCTCACCTGGGTCTGGAGTCTAGGAGGTATATATCTGTACCTGTCACAAAAGTATCCAGTTCATTTGTGAGTTTCATAGTGACAGTACTGTTGTATATGACAATCTGTTTCAGAGTGAGCACTTTCCCTTCTTGGGAATTAACACAGCAAATGGAGCACTTAGTGACATGAGGTGCCGGACTACCTTCTACATGGCCTTGGGTCGTCTGCTGCTGGTTGACCTGGGAGAAGATGAGGAGAGGTTCTATATGTTTATGATGCCTTTAACTAGTAAGTACTTATCTATAGACAGTATGGCCCCCAAAACCTGGACACATAGGCAGAAGTAGAGTTGAAATTTGTGAACATTTTAATCAACTGGAAAATTAAATGTCTTCAGTATGATTTCCATCATTTGCGATGCAAAGGTTGCTGCACTTTGCAAAATGCTTGTGAGCCCGGTGTAATAAATCCACATTGCTGTTAGTATTTCCTGTGTGTAAAGACTTTAGGGACTAGTTTGTGTGAGGATGCTTCATCTTGTGTTGATAGGCCTTTATCTTCAGAATATGTTTTACATATGGTGACAGTAATTCCAATGTGTGTTCTGGGGCCCTAATTCTGGGTGGTGGTGGGGATTTGTTAGAATCATTGCTCTTAAACACGCACACCATAAAAGGTGACCAGTCAAAGGTCTGCTGAAATCAGTATATGGGGCCAAAGTTAAAGAAAAGTAAAAATCCCTTTTCACGCCTTTCGGCGTATCGGGTATATGGGAAGAGCGTCCCATATTTTTACAGACCATCGGCACTCGGTGGGTAATGTAGTCAGCATTACGCCGGCCATCTTTACTTCCCCAGGACAGCTATCCTGGTACCCATTTTAGGCTGGGTTGACCTGCGATGCCCCATACCATGATAAAAATCCATGCAGCCAGAAGTGGGTTTCGATTGCAGTATGTTGGAATTACGAGTCGGACTCACAGCGACTAAACCACAGACGCCACCCACGTATGGGGCCAAAAGGCACATATATTGCCTGGCTGTAAACCACAACATGACATACCAGCTGCCTTTCTAACAGAAGAAGAAGGTGGCATTAGGGAGCTGTGGCAATGAAGTGTCCTGCTTGATGGCTGGTTGACTAAGTGGTCATATGTCTCAACCTGCAGGAGGGATGTTCTTCTTTGGCCTGGGCTCTCAGGTCAGCTCAGCTTAACATGAAGAAAAGATAGTATCCTGGAAGGTAAAGGTGATATGTGAGATGTTGACCACTGAGTGCCTTTTAGTCCGTTACCATCGAAGTGCATAGTGTGGGAATGTTTATGTCGGCATTGCTGTAGGCATTTGAGGCATGTGTATGCTTTTAACTTTGCTCAGACTGCAGTTGTACATTTTTTCACAAGGGACCGTGATGGGCATTCTGTGTGGTTTTCGCTGGCACAGGAGTGGAACAACTATGGGATGACGACCCCATTGGCTGTTGAAACTGCACTTACCTAAATATCTGGTCTATCACCACACACTCAGCAACTCTCAGAGTCATGGAAATTTCTTTAGTTTTTTTGTTTTTTTTTTCAAATTATTTATTTTCTTTATGTTTAGCTATACTAAAAACAACTTGCATTAACTTGTACATTAAAGTTGTAGATTATCTCTGGGTGTTTGTGTCTAGTTTCTTGAACTTTATATTCTGTTCCCAGCTCATTTTGAAATTGTAGCTGGCTTATTGGCCAACCCGAATGCTTCCATGGGTATGGAAGAAGCTAAGGTATGTATATTTTGTTCATAAGTTTCTCTGTAAGCTTCTCAGATAAGATCTGCCTTAGAAACTTAGCCTGGAAATTTTTGGCTTTGGCGTAACTCAGGATCCAGTTTGTTTGATTTTAGTCACACTCAATTTATTCCAGCATTTTTTCATCTACTCACACTGAGAGGTAAACAATACAAGGAAATAAAGGGGAATTATTAACATATAACAGCTGTAAAAGTAGTCTTGAAGCAGATAACTACTTTTCAGGTGAGAAGCATCGTCCAGTTTCTTACCTCTTATCGTTGATTCATAATCAGTCCCCATAATATTGTGACAATTGTCTGGCAGCCGTCTTGAAAAACCTGGATTGATCTCAGAGCTGTACATGTCAGAAAAATAATCCTGCCTCTCCTGGGGATGGAAAACATCATGGTGTAATAATGACTAGACACTTGCCTGCAGATCAGAAGGTTGTGAGTTCAAATCTGAATGAGCCGGACTTATTTCAGAAATGATCTAAACTCCCAGATCAACCCAGCCTCAGATGAGTACCAGGTAAACTCCTGGGAAGTAAAAATGGCCGGCATATTGACCACATCAGTCAGTGAATGTTGATTGGTCTTTAAAATGTAGGTCTAGAAGGAAATGTCTGAAGGTGTCCAAAGAGGTCCTTTACTTGGAGTGGAGCCTGGACCAATAATTGGATCCATGATTGACATCACTGCCCTGGGGACTTTCCCCACACATGCCCTGTCTTCTTCCTCAGTAGCCAATGAAGAGTTGATCCTGTTAGTACCGTCAGTAAACAAGCAGATCAGGCATATAAAGCCAGGCTCTCATTTGTATAGACCAGTCGGCCCTCAACATATTGCCAACTGCCTTTACTTCCCAGGGCTTAACCTGATACCCATTTAAGACTGGGTCAACATAGGAGCCAATGTTACACATGCCAAAAAAAAAATCCGGCTCCATCACCCCCTTTCCCCCCACTTGCATGGCCTTATTTCTGTTTCTTCTCTGTTTGCGTATGAGATGATGTTATTAGTTCCAAACCATACTCCATCACTGAAATAATCAGTTGCTGGTAGAGTGTATAGAGCAATCTCTGTTCCATATCAGCTGATGCCATTACCTTCAACATATTGAGTACTTTCCTAATGTTTGTAACTACCTCATCTGCATGGTATTTGAAAGACAGGCTCCTGTCAAAAGTTATTTTATTGAATTATCTCTCTCTGTGTTTCTATAAGCAAGTGCAGTACCCACTATATCACCATGTTTTATGTTTCAAGTGTAAGTTTACTGAGCTTGTCTGTATATTTGCTTTATGATAAAATTGATAAAAAATGCAATTGTGACTATAAAGACAACTTTAATAATTAATTCACAATTGTCCATTTATAGCCTTAGATGCTGTCTAACAGTTCATATATTATCCTAGAACTCTTTTTTGCCCTAAAACATTTGTAGTCTTTACTGTGGCTTGTCGTTTAAATAATCCTGAAAGAAACTACTGTATCCTTACAGAGATCACTCATTGGCTTGGCCCGAGACTTACGAGGAATTGCTTTTGCCTTCAGTAACAAAACTAGCTACATGATGCTGTTTGATTGGATGTATCCTTATTGTTTATTACTTTGCCTCATACCTTTGGTGACTTCAGACAATAGTTTTTATTTGTAATTTGCTAGATATCTCATAACTTTTTGCATTGACTTGATATAATTTTTTTCTTGAAATTTTACCTTTTTTTTAAAAAAGTGTTCTTTGAAATTTTAAGTTCGTTTCCTATGACTTAAAAAAAAAATTATTTCTTGGCTGTTGTAGAAATTTTTTTTTAACGAAAAAAAATTGATTAATGGCGTTATAAAGGGAATTATGTCATGTTGAATAGTTAGACCTGTGGTCCACTCCCAGTCGAGAAATGATGCTAGATAATCAGTGATAATGGCAGGAAGGAATGTCTTCAGTAAAAAAATGACCCTTCCTGTATGGGTTCCGGGACCACCTTCCCCCTTTTTTGTTGTGTGTGTGTGTGGGGGGGGGGGGGGGCAATGGGTAGAATAGACTCATTATCCCCCCTAAAAAGCATATAATTAAAAAAAAATGGGTACCCAGTAATGTCCTGGGAAGTAAAGGTGGATGGTAAGATGTTGACCATATTACCCATTGATTTGTGGGTGTTGATTGGTCTATACAAATATGATTCTAGATAGCGCTGTACCTATACTGAAAATGACTTTATTAATACCTTGTTTAATATCAAACAATATTGTCACTTCAAAAAAAGATTTAGGGTTTATAAAATTTCATGGGTCACATAGGTCCCATGTTTGAGAATAGGTTAATATCCCCCAGAAAACAAAGTTTTCTAGTAGATTAGATCAGGACTAGTAGGTACTGTGTTGTAACGATTAGGCACTCGCCTATGGATGAACAAGTCATGGGTTCAAATCTTTTGGCGGGGTTGGGGGGGGGGGGGGGGGGGGGGGGGGGGGCTAACATTCTAGAATGTAAAGGAAACTGGCGGGATCTTTGCCACATCCCTCAGTTAGTGCTGATTCATCTATAAAATATAGGTCCAACACCATATGCCTAAAGGCGTGGAAGAGAGCCCTTTTATATCAGGACTTTCCAGTCCACTGCAGTAAAAGTCTAACATGCAAAAGAAGCAAAGTACTCATTTTGTGGTGTAGGTAAATGAAATCCCAGGTCTGCAGGCTGCATACTGTTGGCTACAAGAGAGATAGCCCATGATGTATGAGATGTTCAATATATGGAAGTGAGGTTAAACAGTCATGAGCAGGACGTGACGATTCCTTGGGTGAGCCCAGTACCAGAGCACCATGTGTTGGCTCTGCATTTGTGGAAGCCTCCTTGGATGGCGGGGAATGCTCATGTTCTGCCCCTGACTTCTCTTGAGAGCTGATCAGCATTAGTGGCCTCTCTGGACCAGCCTGATTGGAGCACCACCTGTGACCTGGGAAATAAAGATGACCACACAACAATGAGACTGCCATGTCCTAACCAGGAAGGCTAACCCGGTCAACAAATGCCCGCAGAAGTCAGATGTGTTGGCCGAGAGGTGCAAATATTGCAGCCATGCTGTAAATGGACACAACGCAATTACATCTTCGGATGAACGTAGAAAAAGATATCAGGACTTTCAATCTAATACATTTGAAAACTTGAAAACCCTTACATGACTGGCCAGCTACCAGACGTATATACCCATGTTTCAAAGAGCAATAGAACTCTGGTACCATGAGCCTGGAGTCACCACACCCATTCTCAAGTTGTTTACAGAACTCGCACAAAATAGGTATGTTCACTATTGTGTCATATTTAAATAACTAATTCAGTCCTGAGCAACTCATCATGTGTTTACCGGTTTTGCTCATTTACTGGTTTCTCTTGTGTACTGATATCTCTACTTGTTTCTCTCATTTATTGTTTTTATCTCGTTTATCGGTTTCTCTCATTTACTGCTTTCTCTCTTATTGGTTTTTCTTATATACTGGTTTTTTTCTTTAACTGGTTTATCTTTAACTGGTTTATCTTTTTCCCTGGTTTCTCTCTTTTACTGTTTTTTCTCTTTTACTGTTTACTCTCTTTTACTGTTTTCTCTCTTTTACTGTTTTCTCTCTTTTACTGGTTTCTCTCTTTTACTGTTTTCTCTCTTTTACTGTTTTCTCTCTTTTACTGTTTTCTCTCTTTTACTGTTTTCTCTCTTTACTGTTTTCTCTTTTTTTTCTCTTTTTTACTGGTTTCTCTCTTTTACTGTTTTCTCTCTTTTATTGTTTTCTCTCTTTTACTGTTTTCTCTCTTTTACTGGTTTCTCTCTTTTACTGGTTTCTCTCTTTTACTGTTTTCTCCCTTTTACTAATTTCTCTCTTTTACTGTTTTCTCTCTTTTACTGTTTTCTCTCTTTTACTGTTTTCTCTCTTTTACTGGTTTCTCTCTTTTACTGTTTTCTCTCTTTTACTGTTTTCTCAAATTTACTGTTTTCTCTCTTTTACTGGTTTCTTCTTTTACTGTTGTCTCTCTTTTACTGGTTTCTCTCTTTTACTGTTTTCTCTCTTTTACTGGTTTCTCTCTTTTACTGGTTTCTCTCTTTTACTGCTTTCTCTCTTTTACTGGTTTCTCTGTTTTACCGGTTTCTCTCTTTCACTGATTTCTGGTGACCTCTATCACTTAGGTGTACCAGACAATGTGATGTCAACATGGCTTTAAGGAAACCATTATGGTTATAATGGATACATCCCCCTCCCCCAATGTCATATTTAGTTAATATATTCATATCCAGGTTTCCGAAGCACCGCTGCACATATATACATAGAGCCACTGGACTTTAACTATGCTTCTGGAGAACAGATCACCGCAGAAATGCTGTCATCATCATCATCAGCATTTATGGGACTGTGTCACAACTGGAAGTAACTAGATGTAGTCCTCTGAGGGGAGCACGGTTATTGCAGCTGAAACTGTGCTCAGTAAATCCCTGCCTGATCATTTCAAATGTTCAAGGGTTGTTTAAAGGCAAGAGGATCAACTCAGTTGCATTTTCTCTCATATAGCTTGACGTTTATCTGCATAATGTCATTTGGAGGTTGTCATACTGAGCATGAAACTTTGTAGCTCCAGTGCAGATATCACAGCCTAGCTGTAAACCACAACACAGTGTGCAAACCACAATTTTATGGGTGAACGCCGAAGACTATTATTATTATTAAAACCCATGGTGACATTGCTTTCATAGTTATGTGGGATTGTGTGGTTTTTATTTTAGAAGATGGATAGGGATGCCATGAAAGTTAGTTTTTATGTGAAGTTATTGCTTCTGGTTGTAGCTTGTGAAACCATTGTGTGATTTATTACTTTTTCTTTTTAGGTCCCAGCGTCTTCAGTTTGATGTGTCTTCTCCAAATGGAATTCTTCTGTTTCGTGAAATCAGCAAAGTAATTGTTTCCTATGGTATGTATATTTTCTATCTGGTTTATAATACAAGGGTGTTCTAATATATCTTCTTCTTTCTTTGAGTGCCAATAAGTACATGTTAATTTGTTTATAAAGGGTGTTTGTGCACTGTGGGGATTATTTATAGCTGAACTTATTTGTACCTCACTGTTGATAAGTAAGGGGGTTTTCGCTGGAGAATGGTTAGCCGTTTGCCTCACACTCCGAAGTCCCTGGGTTCATTTCACGGGCGCGTTTTTTTGGTTTACGAGTGCAGTTTTTACATGAGTCTCCAGGAATTGTTTCTACAACTAGCTTGTGCTTTTAGCAGTATTGGATAACCTGTACAATGTTGGATAATGTGTGCAATATTGGATAACCTGCACAATATTTGATAACGTGTGCAAAGAAGTCGATAAGTTTGTGACTATTTTAGAATGTCTCTTGTGCACAAGAGGTTCTTCCACCCACATCAGTTCAGAAAATACAGACATCTCATCTCCCCACTCAAGACAATAACTCTTGATAGGTTATGTTTCTCATATAAATTAGATATGAGCCAAACAGCGTCTGTCTAATCAGTGTTTTTGTGCTGAACAGACTCCAGATCATGTCTTGCAAGTCTGTCCTCTCCTGGAGGAGCTACAAGGCAACAAAAAAAAAAAAAAAAACACTCCCAGAATCACATGAAGTGAAAGAGTTAAACTTTCCACCATTTTGCTCCATAAAAAAATATTTTTTTCTTTTTCACGTTCAATGGCTGTAAACTCTTCTAGTTGTTCAGCCACTTCTAGGCTGTAGTCTTGTTCCAGAACCTGAGTGTGGTGGGCACATCTATCCTACAGATCTAACTCATGTATATACAGATTGTTCACTCTTTGCCTCTCAGGCCGATGCACCCCGACTTTGAAGGAAGCTCCCACTTAGTCAACCCTAATGACATCTTTTTGGGTGGGCAGTGGGTCTATTCTTGTTTTCCCCACAAAGGGACCCCGGAACCCACACAGGGAATTCATCTTCCATCTGCTGTGTAACAGGGATAGCTGCTTCTGCTTAATTTTTGTTTGTTTTCTGTTTTTCCTCAGGGTCAAGAATCCTCACCGTTGGCAACATACCAAAAGATCGAATATATCCAATGAAATATCCTTGAACTTGGTTTTTTTTTTGGTAGTAGTTTTGTTTCAAGTGGCTTTATGGTAGTAGTTGTGTCCAAGTGGTTTTATGAAGATAAAACTGCTCTTCTGAAATAGCTGGAACATATGATGTAGACCCTGTTAGTCTCATTCTTGATGAAGGAAACTCCTAATTGCCCATCCATCCAAGTGGGGGGGGAGACACATAGTTGTGCGGCAAATGTAGCTCTGGAGTCCAGCTATCTGCTGGTGGGAATTTCTATAACTTCTATAACTAAATACGAATAGAGCTGAGATTTTCGGCTCTGTGGCTAAGTCGATGCGAGCGCTTCGTAATGCCTGGGTGCCGAGTTCGATCCCAGCTGCGGGCTATGCGCCTTGCGTTGGTTTCTACAGTGGTATCAGGAAGCCGACCATCCAGAAAGCAATGGCAAACTACTAGATGTAAATTTGCCTAGAAAAACCACACAACAACCAGGGGCTGCTGGGGTTGGTTCTGCAACGTCCTGTAAAGGATACACAACTAATAAAAAAGAGCTGAGATTAAATTGATTACCTTCCCACAGAGCTAAAAAAAAATGTACACAGTTATTTATACCGTAACAACTAAAGCAAATGATGAAGTTATAATGACTATACAAAGCTGATATATAGACATATTAGGGACTGGCCAAAGCTGAATTGTAACAAGTGGCAGTGTTGAAATACCACCACCTCAGGGGAAAAAAGAGCTACAACAATGGCAGATCCAGCAGACTGGCAGAGATGTTACAAGAAGGAAGACCAAAAATCTAAGAAGAAATGGACTGAATAAATGCATAGAGAAATCCTCTACCTCATTACCATGTGGGGGAGTACACCTTCTTGAATTCTTTATCTTGTAATGGCAACAACACTATATGCAGACTTTATATTGGAGATGGACATCCTAAGTCTAATCCACTTCACACCTTACCCCATATTTTCATATTACACATAAATTCTTAGACTGCAGAGTGCTATATTAATTACCATTTTGGTAGCATATATTCACTCACGTTCTTATTATTTTACCATTTTGGTAGCAGTGTTGCACTCACGTTTTTATTATATTACCATTTTGGTAGCATATATACACTCACATTCTTATTATTTTACCATTTTGGTAGCAGTGTTGCACTCACGTTCTTATTATATTACCATTTTGGTAGTAGTGTTGCACTCACATTCTTATTATATTACCGTTTTGGTAGCAGTGTTGCACTCACGTTCTTATTATATTACCATTTTGGTAGCAGTGTTGCACTCACATACTTATTATATTACCATTTTGGTAGCAGTGTTGCACTCACATTCTTATTATATTACCGTTTTGGTAGCAGTGTTGCACTCACGTTCTTATTATATTACCGTTTTGGTAGCAGTGTTGCACTCACATACTTATTATATTACCATTTTGGTAGCAGTGTTGCACTCACATTCTTATTATATTACCATTTTGGTAGCAGTGTTGCACTCACGTTCTTATTATATTACCATTTTGGTAGCAGTGTTGCACTCATATACTTATTATATTACCATTTTGGTAGCAGTATTGCAGTCACATATTTATAATACCATTTTGGTGGCAGCGTTGCACTCACTCACTTATTATATTACTATTTGCTAGCGATGTTGCACTCACATACTTATTATATTACTATTTTGGTAGCCATGTTGCACTCACATACTTATTATATTACTATTTTGCTAGCGATGTTGCACTCACATACTTATTATATTACTATTTTGGTAGCCATGTTGCACTCACAGACTTATTGTCTTAACTGTGATCAAGTTAAAGGGCATATCAATATGTTTCTCCATGCTGAAAGCAGTCCTATGTGGCAACTATGTCAACTTTGGTGTGTTCCGGCTGTATGGGGACAGTGCACTGGATGATGTGCTGTCCATGTTTGTGAAATTGCTGTTGTCTATACCACAAAATGATCTGCTGGTAAGTATGTCCGTTTTAAATCAGGTAGTTCAGTCATATTAAGAGCAGAAATACAATCTAGAACACATTCAAGCGGTTAAAGTATATACTAAGCCTTAAGACAGAGCTATTTCGCTGGCCTTCAGAAGAGACCTAGCAAGTGGGCCTGTAGATTCATTGCGTTTTGTGTGTATTGTATGAATGATCTTTCATGTGCCTGGTTCGAAGGGCCCTCTACCCCACGATGATCCCAACATTTTAACATTTTGGGCCATGCAAGTAAACTTGAATGGGCTCTGTCTACAGCTTTGCTTAAAATCAATTGCTCTATCTTGTAACACAGAGAATCACAGTATACATAAAACAATATGATAAGACCAGTTGTCCTATATGGGCTGTGAAACATGGAGTACAGGTAGAATAGATGAAGCTCTTAGTAACAGTCTTTTGATGAGAGAGTCTTGCAGGTGTAATTTTTGGGCCCCATCATTAGATGCAAACAGCAGTGAATGGGAAAAGTGGGATATCACCATCAAAATTTATAATCTAAAGGGTCTTTTTGTTAAAGCCCGGCTCACTAGCCCAGTTGGTTTTAAAAACATGACTACGTGGCGACCAGGGGACCAACTCTTCTTGTTTTGTGCCGGGTTCACGCAAGGGGGTAGGCAGAGAAAAGCCACATTTCTCCCAGGATTTATGCGTATCTATCATTAGATTATGCCCGATAGGTTACTGCAATATCCATACGTACCCGAGTCAAAGTTCATGGTTTCTGGATATGTATTAGGGGTGAGGGGGGGCCCGGGGGGGTGCTAAATGGTGAAGACAGTTCAAAACATATAAATGTGGTTAAGGGTCAGGGCAAATGGTAACATAATAAATAACCTTGTGGGTCATGAAAAGCATGAGACAGGAGTTATGCGTGAATGCTAACTGTAGCTTTCTAGTTGTGTGAAGAGAGTGAAAAATCCCCTG
>CAJHNH020000388.1:280471-305974 GCA_905116865.2 Candidula unifasciata
AGCTGAAAACTGTGCTCAGTAAATCCCTGCCTGATCATTTCAAATGTTCAAGGGTGTTTAAAGGCAAGAGGATCAACTCAGTTGCATTCTCTCTCATATAGCTTGACGTTTATCTGCATAATGTCATTTGGAGGTTGTCATACTGAGCATGAAACTTTGTAGCTCCAGTGCAGATATCACAGCCTAGCTGTAAACCACAACACAGTGTGCAAAACCACAATTTTATGGGGGTGAACGCCGAAGACTATTATTATTATTAAAACCCATGGTGACATTGCTTTCATAGTTATGTGGGATTGTGTGGTTTTTATTTTAGAAGATGGATAGGTATGCCATGAAAGTTAGTTTTTATGTGAAGTTATTGCTTCTGGTTGTAGCTTGTGAAACCATTGTGTGATTATTACTTTTTCTTTTAGGTCCCAGCGTCTTCAGTTTGATGTGTCTTCTCCAAATGGAATTCTTCTGTTTCGTGAAATCAGCAAAGTAATTGTTTCCTATGGTATGTATATTTTCTATCTAGTTTATAATACAAGGGTGTTCTAATATATCTTCTTCTTTCTTTGAGTGCCAATAAGTACATGTTAATTTGTTTATAAAGGGTGTTTGTGCACTGTGGGGATTATTTATAGCTGAACTTATTTGTACCTCACTGTTGATAAGTAAGGGGGTTTTCGCTGGAGAATGGTTAGCCGTTTGCCTCACACTCTGAAGTCCCTGGGTTCATTTCACGGGCGCGTTTTTTGGTTTACGAGTGCAGTTTTTACATGAGTCCCCAGGAATTGTTTCTACAACTAGCTTGTGCTTTTAGCAGTATTGGATAACCTGTACAATGTTGGATAATGTGTGCAATATTGGATAACCTGCACAATATTTGATAACGTGTGCAAAGAAGTCGATAAGTTTGTGACTATTTTAGAATGTCTCTTGTGCACAAGAGGTTCTTCCACCCACATCAGTTAAGAAAATACAGACATCTCATCTCCCCACTCAAGACAATAACTCTTGATAGGTTATGTTTCTCATATAAATTAGATATGAGCCAAACAGCGTCTGTCTAATCAGTGTTTTCGTGCTGAACAGACTCCAGATCATGTCTTGCAAGTCTGTCCTCTCCTGGAGGAGCTACAAGGCAACATGTGGCCACACCTAGTCGGCCTGACAACTAAGCTTTGGGGAAGCCTAAGAGACCTTGAGATGTCATCCTAGTTTATCGCCCACAATAGATTGAGACCAGAGATCGCTGAAGAAGAAGAAAGAATCTGTCATGTTTGTGCAGTAGGAAAAGAGTAAAACTTAAACATTATAGTAACTGGAAAGAGCTTGAGAAAGACAGCAAAAGAAGATTCTGGACTGTACCATATCATGGCATGGGAATATGCCAGCACACAAACTAGACAAACTTGGTTGCCTGTGCCAGTTGGCTCAGTGTTTTATGGTGAATGTGATGCTTTTGAGAGAGGTCAGAGGTGCTGGTCTGGGTTCCACCAGTGATATTGAAACAGTTGCACAGGATAGAAGGGAATTGAAGATATAACTCCCAACTGCATGTGACGTAAAACAGTACAACAGTATGATGATGAATTCTTGTGCACAGTTGAAGTTGGTTCTGTCCCTTAAATATGTGAACAGTATATCAAATGTTTGATTGTATGTGAAATAAAATTTTAAAAGGCTATTTCTGTTGAGAAAACAAATTTCTTAACATCTCATTGACGATCAGATCAGATGTTGACATTCAAGAACATCATCATGATCAAATGCCTTACCAGTTGTTCTCATCTGTCCAGTCCTTTATGTTCGTTATCAATTCTGTTGTTGGTTTTCAACCAAGCCTCTGTCTTAGACCACCCAGTATCATTTCTACCTCTGCTGCTGATCAGCTGTCAGTGATCTCCAGTACCTTCCTTCACACTACATGATCAGCTTACATTGTTTGGGGCTTTCTTAACTTATACAACTGAAAATCCATGTATCTGTCCGGTGGCTGTCACAGACTCTTCCCAAAGGAGTATGCGTTCATGCCATACTTCAGCGTTTTGGTCGTACATATCCTTTATATGCTTGCCGTACTGTGTTGGCATCTGCACTCCAGCTCGTTTCCGTAGGTTTCTTCATGAGTCTGAAACCCCCCCCCCCCACCAAAAAAAAAAAAAACACTCCCAGAATCACAGGAAGTGAAAGAGTTAAACTTTCCACCATTTTGCTCCATAAAAAAATATTTTTTTCTTTTTCACGTTCAATGGCTGTAAACTCTTCTAGTTGTTCGGCCAACCCTAATGACATCTTTTTGGGTGGGCAGTGGGTCTATTCTTGTTTTCCCCACAAAGGGACCCCGGAACCCACACGGGGAATTCATCTTCCATCTGCTGTGTAACAGGGATAGCTGCTTCTGCTTAATTTTTGTTTGTTTTCTGTTTTTCCTCAGGGTCAAGAATCCTCACCGTTGGCAACATACCAAAAGATCGAATATATCCAATGAAATATCCTTAAACTTGATTTATTTGGTAGTAGTTTTGTTTCAAGTACTTTTATGGTAGTTTTGTTGTTTCAAGTGGTTTTATGGTTGTAGTTTTTTTTTAAAGTAGTTTTTTTGGAAATAGTTTTGTTTCAAATAGTTTTATGGAAGTAGTTTTGTTTCAAGTGGTTTTATGGAAGTAGTTTTGTTTCAAGTGGTTTTATGGTAGTTGTTTTGTTTCAAGTAGTTTTATTAATGTAGTTTTGTTTCAAGTAGTTTTAAGGTAGTTTTGTTTCAAGTGGTTTTATGAGTATGAAATTGCTCTTCTGAAATAGCTGGAACATATGATGCAGATCATGCTAGTCTCATTCTTGATGAAGGGAAACTCCTAATTGCCCATCCCTCCAAGCGGTGGAGGATGAGCAACATATAGTTGTATGGCAAGTGTAGCTTAGGAATCCAGCTAACTGCTGGTGGAAAAATTCTTTAACTTCTATAACTGAGAAGACCACGTCAGTTACTTTTTCTGTCAGTCATAAATTGGGAAAAAATAAATATGACTTATAAGTTTATACCAACATCTTAACAGTCAGGACATTTCCATAAGCGCTGCTTCCCCATCTTCAGCAGCAGTCGCATAATTTCAGTTTCCGTGGTTCCTGAAAGTCTGCCTCTGGTTGTTCGTCTTGGCCCTCTCCTGAGTGAAGGGTGTCAACCAGATGCCCTGCTGACTCCTCACTGCACTATAATTTTCAGACTGTGATGATCTGTTTTTGTCTCTGCACTGTTTACTCACTCTCAGAGGGCCCTCACAACATCAGTTTGCCTTCATGTGCAGAACCAGTAGGTCTGTCTGCAGTTCTCAACACACAGGCATATCCTGGAGACAATATCTAAACAATGCAGAACTACCTGGGACCTCTGAAGTGATGCTTGCCATGCGATACGAAGCAGAATAAATAAATATTTTGATTGGGAAAAACTTAGGTTTGAAAAACATAAGAGACAAGGGTACACATGGAAAAAGCCATGATAGGAAACCTTCAATCATCTTGACTACACACTGATTAATAAACGATTTAAAAATGCATTGATGAAATATATAGACGGTGCTGAATGCTAATTTAATTATCTCAGAATGTGGGCATAATAGAAGTAAGATAATAAATGTACACAGGCCACTAATGAAAAAAGAAAGAAATTATTTAGGTGCACTGAAAAAATTTCAACAATATATGAATTTGAAGGGGAGTAATCAATAAATAGGAATAGAGCTGAGATTAAATTGATTACATTCCCACAGGGCTAAACAAAATTTATACAGTGGTTTATTATACCCCAACCACTAAAGCAAATTATGAAGTTATAATGACAATGCTGATATATAGACATATTAGTGACTGGCCAAAGCTGAATTGTTACTCAGGGATGTGTACCAAGGGGCAGTGTTGAAGTACCACCACCTCAGGGCAAAAGGGCAAAAACAATGGCAGATCCAGCAAACAGGCAGAAATGTTACAAGAAAGAAGACCAAAAATCTAAGAAGAAATGGACTGAATAAATGCATAGAGAAATCCTCTACCTCATTACCATGTGGGAGAACACCTCCTTGAATTCTTGATCTTGTAATGGCAACAACACTATATGCAGACTTTCAATTGGAGATGGACATCCTAAGTCTAATCCACTCCACAGCCTTTCATATTACACATAAATTCTTAGACTACAGAGTGCTATATTACCATTTTGGTAGCATATATACACTCACGTTCTTATTATTTTACCATTTTGGTAGCATTGTTGCACTCATATACTTATTATATTACCATTTTGGTAGCAGTGTTGCACTCATATACTTATTATATTACCATTTTGGTAGCATTGTTGCACTCATATACTTATTAAATTACCATTTTGGTAGCAGTGTTGCACTCATATACTTATTATATTACCATTTTGGTAGCATTGTTGCACTCATATACTTATTATATTACCATTTTGGTAGCAGTGTTGCACTCATATACTTATTAAATTACCATTTTGGTAGCAGTGTTGCACTCATATACTTATTATATTACCATTTTGGTAGCATTGTTGCACTCATATACTTATTATATTACCATTTTGGTAGCAGTGTTGCACTCATATACTTATTATATTACCATTTTGGTAGCAGTGTTGCACTCATATACTTATTATATTACCATTTTTGGTAGCAGTGTTGCACTCATATACTTATTATATTACCATTTTTGGTAGCAGTGTTGCACTCATATACTTATTATATTACCATTTTGGTAGCATTGTTGCACTCATATACTTATTATATTACCATTTTTGGTAGCAGTGTTGCACTCATATACTTATTATATTACCATTTTTGGTAGCAGTGTTGCACTCATATACTTATTATATTACCATTTTGGTATCAGTGTAGCACTCATATACTTATTATATTACCATTTTGGTAGCAGTGTTGCACTCATATACTTATTATATTACCATTTTGGTATCAGTGTAGCACTCATATACTTATTATATTACCATTTTGGTAGCAGTGTTGCACTCACATACTTATTATATTACTATTTTGGTAGCCATGTTGCACTCACAGACTTATTGTCTTAACTGTGATCAAGTTAAAGGGCATATCAATATGTTTCTCCATGCTGAAAGCAGTCCTGTGTGGCAACTATGTCAACTTTGGTGTGTTCCGGCTGTATGGGGACAGTGCACTGGATGATGTGCTGTCCATGTTTGTGAAATTGTTGTTGTCTATACCACAAAATGATCTGCTGGTAAGTATGTCCGTTTTAAATCAGGTAGTTCAGTCATATTAAGAGCAGAAATACAATCTAGAACACATTCAAGCGGTAAAGTATACTAAGCCTTACGACAGAGCTATTTAGCTGGCCTTCAGAGACCTAGCAAGTGGCCTGTAGATCATTGCTTGTTGTATTGTATTAATGATCTTTTATGTGCTGGTTCTCAGGACTCTACCCCATGACGATCCCCATTTTCAACATTTTTGGCCATGAGTAAACTTGAATGGCTCTGTCTGCTAAAATCAAATGCTCTATCTTGTAACACCGAGATCACAGTATACAAAACAATGATAAAGTCAGTTGTCCTATATGGCTGTGAAACCTGGAGTACAGGTAGAATAGATGAAGCTCCATTAGTCTTTTGAGAAGAGAGTCTTGCAGTGAATTTTTGGGCCCCATCATAGATGCAAACAGCAGTGAATGGAAAGTGGGAATCACCATCAAGATTTATAATATAAAGGGTTGCTAAGCCCGGCTCACTAGCTCAGTTGGTTAAACCTGACTGCGTGGTGACCGGGGACGAACTCCTTGTGGCTCGGGTTCACGCTAGGAGTAGGCAGAAAAGCCACACTTTTCCCAGATTTATGGTATCTACCATGGAATGGCCGAAGGCTTGCGATATCCATAGTACCGAGTCAAAGTTCATGGTTTCTGGATATTTTAAAAAGGGGGGGGGGGAATGGGGTTGCTAAAGGGTGAAGACAGTTCAAAGCATATAAATGTGTATGGTCAGGGCAAATGGTAACATAATATTAAACACCTTGTGGGTATGAAAATGCATGAGACAGGAGTTATGGTGAATGCTACTGAAGCTTTCTAGTGGTTGTGAAGAGAGTGAAGTCCTGCAGAGAACATGATGAAAGCAACCCACGCTTTTACTAACCTCTGTTTGTCCCTCACTATACCAGGACTACCCAAAGCTGAGCCAAAACTACTATGGACTGCTGGAATGCCTGTCCCAAGACCACATGTCATTTATCAGTAATCTGGAACCACACGTGCTGTTGTACATTCTGTCTTCAATCAGTGAAGGATTTACAGCTTTAGGTAATATGACTTTAATATGTATTGTGTGTGTTCCCTGTGGTTCTATAGACATGTTTTAACAGACGGTTCAGTATCACCAGGCAAAATAAGTAATTATTGGTTCTTAGCAAAAGCTAATGCTCTGTGTTTGGTACAGGAGCCTGACATATGATACCACAATACCCAGCTTAAGAATGGAGGTGGAGGCAGTCACTGCAGCTTTCCGCTGGTTAGAGAACACGATACATACACATCATGATTGTAACTGACTCAGAAAGCTCGCTGAGGAAGGTGAGGATAGGCATGCTTCGTGCAGAGTGGCATGCCTTCAGTTCGGAGGTCACGAGTGAGGAGTATTGTCTGGATCTTTTCTCCGGGGTATGCCAGTTTTTTGGAAAATTAACAGGGGACAGACTGGCTGGCTCTGCACAACTTTGTGGAATTTCCATGCATGTGATAAGGCAGACATGGTTAGGGCCTTGTGGGTGAACATGTATAATTCAGAGGAGCAAATGGATCACCACAATCTGGTGAGAGTGATGAAACCGGGAGTGACGAAGGGATCTAGCCGATACTCGACGCTCAGAGGTGTTTATATAATCAGAATATTACTGGCACCATTGGTATTGGAACTCTGCTTTTTTACTTAAGATGGAGACGAAGCGCTTATGGGAGTGCCCCGAGTGCTGTGATGTCAGTTCTTGAATCAGCTCAGCAGCTCAGCTCAACTCATCATTAACAGATAGACTCCTTTACGTGAATTTACTTGTGTATGCTGTCATTTAGGTATGAGAATTTATTGTCTGTAGTCATTAATGTATCTGATCATTCAGGTGTAGATTTTCAGGTAGCTTTTTGTGTGTGTGGCTTTATTCATATTGTTTTTGATGTATGATGGTATCCAAATGAATAATCCTTTATTTACAAAATCATTTATAATGGAAATTGTCCTTGTATATGTTGAACCCTCATTTTGTATGTAGCTGTTTTAAATGGCATGGCATCATTCTTAAATGAAGTCACTACTGTCTGGAGTCTTGAAGTATATCGGGATTCATATACACAAATCTTTTTTTGTTTTGGTCCAGAATTTTTGCTGTCATTCATGCATACATTTAGTCTTTCACATAATTATTCTCTTATTTTTAGTTGAGTTGAGTCAAGAATTGACATCACAGCACCCGGGGTATTCCCATGCATGCTCCATCCTCATCTTCAGCAGCCAGCGCAGAGTTCCAATACTGATGGTACCTGTCACAATCTGGTTAAAAGTCTGTCTTGCCTTTCCTCTGAGTGAGCCCGCCAGACCCTCTGGTTACACCAAGGTGCCTCATTCTCTCCAGGCCATAATAATCTTCTTTCTCTACTGATTCCGTTGCTTGTTCCCAAAGGGCCTTGACCACATCTGCCTTGTCATGTATCAATTCACAACCCAGTGGTGCGGATCCAGCCAACCTTCTCTTATTTAGTTTAGTTATTCATTTAATTATAATTTTAAAAAAAATGTATTTATGTCTACCTGAATTTTCCTATTCAGTACTTATTTTAGGAAGTAGTTCTGTTATGATCAACTTATTCAGGTTCCTATTTGATGGTGTAAATCTGAAGATATAATTGCATTTTGCCCATTTACAGCATGGTTGCGATATTTGCACATTGCGGTTGACACGTCCGACCTCTGCAGGTATTTGTTGACTGGGTTAGCCTTTCCGGTAGTTTCCTATTTGATGCCACCTTTTTTGGACTTAAAGTACATTTTTTAACTGTCCTTAACAACAAATGTCTTATTAAAAAATTATCTTTACATCAACTTTCGAGTCTATCTTCTTCATCGTTCACTGGCTTTGAACTCTACTTAAAACAAATCCTGGTTTTTCATCCATGTCTGGACTTAAATTCTTGTTTCTGGACTTTCTGCATTTCTGGCTTATTGTGAGCAGACTACTCTGTTTTCAGACCATAGAGGAAATTCTAATCCTGTCTATGTTAGTTAGCCTCTTTTAAGGAACCTTTTTCTAGTGTGACCGCAGAGTGATAGGTTTCGACCAGTTTGAGCACTGTCCTGATGCATCCTGGGGATTTTACTTTCTAATGTCCGATTAAATTTGTAAAAAAATTTAATAGAAATGCATGTAATTTTCTAAAGTCTGATTTAATTTTTGTTTTTTAATTGAATAGTAATATTTGTAATTTTATAATGTCTGATTTAATTTTTTTTTATTGAATAGTAATCTAAGTAATTTGCTAATGTCTAATTAATTTTTTTTTAGATTGAATAGTAATATATGTAACTTTCTAATGTAATGTCTAATGTCTTCTTCTTTTTTGTTGTTGTTTTCCGAGTGACAATTGCTTTATGCCTATTTACAGCAAAGCTGTGATATTTGCATTTTTAGGTAACTTTATCGAGCATTTGTTGAACTGTTTAATTTCCTGAAATATATGTCTAGTTCAACTTGGTCTCTTTCTTCTTTTTCTTCTTCTTGTTCTTCTTGTTCTTCTTTTTCTTCTTCTTCTTCTTCTTCTTCTTCTTCTTCTTCTTCTTCTTCTTCTTCTTCTTCTTCTTCTTCTTCTTCTTCTTCTTCTTCTTCTTCTTCTTCTTCTTCTTCTTCGTCTTCTTCTTCTTCTTCTTCTTCTTCTTCTTCTTCTTCTTCTTCTTCTTCTTCTTCTTCTTTTCCTCTTTTCTTCTTCTTCTTCTTCTTCTTCTTCTTCTTCTTCTTCTTCTTCTTTTTCTTCTTCTTCTTCTTCTTCTTCTTCTTCTTCTTCTTCTTCTTCTTCTTCTTCTTCTTCTTCTTCTTCTTCTTCTTCTTCTTCTTCTTCTTCTTCTTCTTCTTCTTCTTCTTCTTCTTCTTCTTCTTCTTCTTCTTCTTTTTCTTCTTCTTGTCCTCCTCCTCCTCTTCTTCTTCTTCTTCTTCTTTTGCATTCACCCTTGAAAGATGGTTGGTTGTGCTGTGTTATGTTTTACAGCTAGATTGTAGTATCTTATGGCCCAACACATTCTGATTCCAGCAAAGCCTCAGTGACTCACCTGTTACTTGAGGTTTGTTAAGTTGGACGGTGAGTCTGTTAGTTTTGTAATCCCAAAATGGGGCATGTAACTCATGCAGGGAACTTCACCTGTTTAATAAGTTTACATTTAACTGTCCAGGCTATTATCAGACTTCCTTTTCCTTTTTTTGTGTTGTTACCTCCACCGCAGATACCATGGTCAGCACCGGCTGCTGTGCCACTCTAGACAACATCATCACTTATCTCTTTCGTCGTCTCATCAACAAAAAGAAGCAGCTGCCCAATCACGTGCCAGATGGTGAGGCCATTTTGTCTCTCCTCGAAGCTCGGCCGGAAATCCTGCAACAGGTAGGGACACTTTGGTGTGGATGAGTGTGGTCAGGAAGGATGTCCAGCAGAGAGAGATATCTTTATTTATATGCATGTACATACATACAATCATATATAGATGCATGCATTTGTGTACATTCACATCTATAATGCACATCTGTGAGCATTCATACACACATACATACATTCACACACATGTGCACACAGGCACACACGCGCGCGCGCACACACACACGCACGCACGCACGCACGCACGCACGCACGCACGCACGCACACACACACACACACACACACACACACACACACACACACACACACACACACACACACACACACACACACACACACACACACACACACACACACATACATACATATATATATATATATACATATTATTCAACAGTTAAATAATGTCACAAAAAATAAAATCCATGCAGCAAAGCACCAATGATTTGGTAAAGTTGCAGCATCACCAAGTCAGCAGACATTTTGTTTAGCTAGTGAGAATTGCATGGTTACTTATGGAGCAAAGGGCAAACATAAAATTCACATACATGCATACCTTGGTCCATACTCACGCGTGTAAATACAGGCGTGAATGGACATTGTTTTAACAATGAGAGCCTCACATTTACACACATATATACCCCCCCCCCCCCCCCCCCCCCACGAGCTCAGTCACATTCATACATATACTCTTCTCTCTCCAGCTCCCTCACATCACACATATACACCTCCCCTCCCCTCAGCACACTCACATTCACTCATATACCATGTCCCCCCTTTCCCAGCTGACACACATATACCCCCCCCCCCCCTCCCCTCCCGCTGACTCACATACGACCCCTTTCCCAGTTCATTTACACATATACACATCCCTCCCCCAGCTCACTAACATTCGCACATATACATACAGTCCAACATTCAGTTGTTGTTTGTAGCTTACGCTGGGACCTCCATGACCAGGGATAAAAATTCCTACTCTTCCCAGCACAAAGCCTGGCCAGTGTTGTATAGACCATAAACATGTATGTCTCATATATTTGCATGCCTGTGTCTGATTTGCTGCTGCTGTTTTATACATTGACTGATAAATGTGCCCTGAACAGATGCTGTCAACAGTGCTCAACATTGTCATGTTTGAAGATTGTCGCAACCAGTGGTCCATGTCACGCCCCTTGTTAGGGCTCATTCTGCTTAATGAAGAGGTAAGGGAAATTTTCACAGCTGGTCATCTCTAGTTCCTTTCTACTCGTTAGTTTTGAAAGGGTTTTTAAAGACAAAAGGATTGACTTCATTACACTGTGTTGTCTTATATTTTAGTCTTGTGGTTTGACTGTGTGCCCCTTTTTTTGTATGTCCGACCTCCTAATTTAGGTTGTAATTGTGATATAACAAGTGGGTTTATACATTTGCAATCCAGATTGGACTGCATTTTTAAGGTAGCGAGTCTTGTCATCTATCTTTGGGGTCCAAATATTATTATACTTGCATATTATGGCAGGCCCGTATTCTTTGTATATTAGGCTCACATATGGGTTCTGGGGGTCATTGTACGGAAAACAAGAATACCCCCACTGCCTCCCAAACTAGCATGATGTAAGAGTCGACTTATTAGGGCCATCCTTTGAAGTCGAAGCACACCTGCCTGAAAGGCAGGTAGTCAGCAGTTTGCATACAACTAAGATCAGGAAAACAGATGTGCCGCAAAATTCTAGTTATGGAACAAGATATAAAGTCTTAACAGTAAACGAACAATCAGAACTTTCTGCCAAAGTTTAGAGCCAGTCTCTTTCCTCAGAACGGCTGTTTGCCTGCCAAGAGCAATGCACAAAGCACAAAATTCCATTGGTCCGGCAATGATCTAAAGGGACTTTCTGAACATCTGCACACTTGAACTGTAGGGAAGAGTCTGAAAATTACAACCACAACTTTCAGTGAGCGAGGCAAAAGACTGAACACCCTTTGTCATGCAATGGATGAGCCATGAGTATGCTCAACAGGAGATGGGAGCACTTACGGTCATGTCCGATTTAGCGATGAAGATGATCTGTAAATGAAGAATGAACAAACCATGAGTAGTACAGCATTGTTAAATGATCTCTGGCCAGTGACCTGTTGCCAGAGAATTGGTTGTGTCTTTTGTGATTAATTGCATGTGCACATACAGAGATGTTGTATTTACTGCTTCCATTGATGATGAACTGCATTTTAGTGTAGGACTGTTTGTGTTGGCACTTCTGATGGCATCCTAACGTGTTTTTAAAAAATGCACATATATACAATTGGATTTTCTGAGACTGCAGTCTGCGTGAGTTTTTTCACAAGGGACAGAGGGATACACATTCTGTTTAGTTTTTATTGGCAGAATAACAGAGCGACAATGGCTTGACTGGGTTGCTGTAAAGTTGGAACTGCGATTACTTGATTACCTGTGTTGGCTAGTTATTTAGTCGACAGTTCCTCCTCACTGCGGATGGTAGAATTAATTTAATTCATATGTGTTTAGATACCCTCCCCACTTCATGCCATTTACTGTGTAAAGGTACACACAGCAATTAGATATGCATTCTTGAATGTAATTGATATGAACACTTTTGAGTAGGTATCCTTCCTCATGTCAAGTTGTGAGATCAGAGAAAAGTTGCGTATAATGGGTCACAAGAAATTTATGAACCTCGTAAAGCAGTTGAAGCGAGCCCAAGAAACAGCTGGCTTTTGAGCATTCAGGCTTTAGATTTTTAGAGATGCCTTATAAAATGAAATCACATCTACAGACATATAATGACCTCAACAAGTGCAAAGGAACTCGTTTTATTTTTTATTTTTTTCATTATTGTTTAATACATAGGATAGAATTTAAGATAGGCATCAGGGATATTTAGGATTTTTACTTTAGACAGGAAAACAATGACCAGAACAGAAAGGGACTTATTAGCCTTCAAGCCTGAGATACTCAGGAGGAGATCCGAGTACTTATGATCATGTCCAATTTGTGATAAAGATAAAAACGAACAGTGGACAATCAGCCTGACAGTCTGTTGAAATTGTAGTATCATTTGTCCTGTTTGGATGTTTGGATCTTTGGATGTTTGGATGTTCATCTTTTGTAATTTGTGTGTTGTCTTTGAGTATTTTTTTTTTTTTCTTTCTATGCAGTATTTCAACAAACTGAGGAGCAGCATCATCTCTAGCCAACCTGGAGAGAAACAAGAAGCTATGGCTAACTGCTTCCAGAACCTGATGGATGGCGTTGAGCGATCTTTGCTTGCCAAGAATAGGGACAGGTGAGTTGCATATGCTTTCTTTGTCTTCTTTTTTCTCCTCCTCCTCCTTCTTCTTCTCCTTCTTTTCTCCTCCTTCTCCTTTTTCACCTCCTCCTCCTCTTCTTCGCCTTCATCTTCAGCCTTCTAGTCCCTTGAGGTTCTTTGCTGCAGATATCACCCAACTCAGTTCATCTCTCTGACTTGCTTTTTTTTTCTCCGGTTGGTGATTCCAAGTGTTTGTAAAAAAAAAAAGTAATAAAGGTTCCTTTTCCACGCCTTTAGGTATATAGGGCTAGACCTATATTTTTATAGACCAAATTGGCACAAGATGGGTGATGTAGTCAGCATCACGCCAGCCACCTTTACTTCCCGGGACTGCACCTGGTACCCACTGAAGGCTGGGTTGACCTGGGAGTCAAAGGTCATTTTTTTTTTAAAGTCTGTAGGGAGTAAACCCTTGACCCTCCGATCCGCACATGAGTGTCTATCCGCTATGCCATGGCGACTCCCCAAGTGTTCTTGTCCTACTTGCAGACATCTTTAAATCAGAGTTTAAATATTTTGTTTATGCCTTAATTACAATTATGATTCCTTCTCTGGGTGACCCACTTCTTGTCTCACTTGCAGACATCTTTAAATCAGAGTTTAAATATTTATGTCCTAATTACAATTATGATTCCTTCTCTGGGTGACCCACTTCTTGTCTCACTTGCAGACATCTTTAAATCAGAGTTTAAATATTTATGTCCTAATTACAATTATGATTCCTTCTCTGGGTGACCCACTTCTTGTCTCACTTGCAGACATCTTTAAATCAGAGTTTAAATATTTATGTCCTAATTACAATTATGATTCCTTCTCTGGGTGACCCACTTCTTGTCTCACTTGCAGACATCTTTAAATCAGAGTTTAAATATTTATGTCCTAATTACAATTATGATTCCTTCTCTGGGTGACCCACTTCTTGTCTCACTTGCAGACATCTTTAAATCAGAGTTTAAATATTTTGTTTATGCCTTAATTACAATTATGATTCCTTCTCTGGGTGACCCACTTCTTGTCTCACTTGCAGACATCTTTAAATCAGAGTTTAAATATTTATGTCCTAATTACAATTATGATTCCTTCTCTGGGTGACCCACTTCTTGTCTCACTTGCAGACATCTTTAAATCAGAGTTTAAATATTTTGTTTATGCCTTAATTACAATTATGATTCCTTCTCTGGGTGACCCACTTCTTGTCTCGCTTGCAGACATCTTTAAATCAGAGTTTAAAAATTTTGTTTATGCCTTAATTACAATTATGATTCCTTCTCTGGGTGACCCACTTCTTGTCTCGCTTGTAGACATCTTTAAATCAGAGTTTAAATATTTTGTTTATGTCTTAATTACAATTATGATTCCTTTTCAGGTTCACACAAAATCTGTCCGTGTTTAGACGGGACATCAATGACTCCCTCAAAGTTCCCAGCAGCAGCCCTCCGACAGACATGACCAGCTATGGATAGCATTCGTCAGATCAAATTATGCCTGTTTGTAATTGCCAGACCAGATTATAATGTTATTGTTTTTTAGTTTTACAACTTCATGGTTCTCTGAAAGTTGATGTCAGTTTTGCGGTTGTATTATGGTATGTTTTTTGAACTGGGTCATCATCCAGACATGCATTTTGAGCATTTTTTTCATTTGAAGAATGATCATATGCGGGTACATGCGATGTTTATGAGTGCATGTGTAGAATGTTGGGGATAGGTGTATATTTTGTTGGTGTGGGCGTCGTGTTTTTGTGTATATTTTGAAGATGCCTGTAATATTGTCAGCTGGTTCGGAATAAAGGCTTGAACTGAGTATTATAGAAGTCATTGTCTCATGCATCGGCTTAAGAAGTGTTGGGTTTACTTAGGACTTCAAATATGGAAATATTTTATTAATGACTGGTTTTAGAATTTTAACTTCCTTTTATGCTTCTGTTGTAGGAATCTTTGGCTCAGTTATGGAATATTAGGCTTTATTTCTCAATGTCTGCTATGGATGTGTGTGCCCCAGAATCAGAACTATGAGAATTTTTAGTTCATTATTAGATATACCATTTTCTGATTTCTTTTGGAAATATTTGTGGTAAAAGAATATTTTGTGCCACTCGGACGTCTAGAATTGAATGCTGTGAGATGTAGTCCAAATGGAAGCACCGGATGAGTCATTGTAATTTAATCCACACCAAGGTGGCGATTAAAAAAAAGCCAACCATTTGATTGTTTAATTGACTGATGATTTTATGCCAGCTTGGCCTGTAATGGGCACCAGGAAATGTTCTTAGCATTCACTGGCTGTAAACTCTGGCAGAAAATTCTGGCTGTTTATCTACTTCATGTTGTTCATCTACTTCATGTTGTTTATCTACTTCATGTTGTTCATCTACTTCATGTTGTTCATCTACTTCATGTTGTTCATCTACTTCATGTTGTTTATCTACTTCTGGACATTTTTCTTGTCCTAGAACCTTAGTTTTGTGTCTACACCTGTTTTACAGATCTAACTTATGTGTATGCAGACTGTTGGTTCCCTGCACACAAACACATGCGCACGCACACACACACAGACACGAGCATGTGCGGGTATTAACAAGCACAATAAAATACAGAGGTTCTGGAAAGACTGAATGAAAAGAGAATTACTGAATGAAATAGAAAAGATAAGTTGAAGTATTTTGGTCACATTAAAAGACACAGTAAAAAAACACAAAAAAAACTATACTGGAAGGAAAGGTAGAGGATGGGAGAGCAAGAGGTAGATAATGATACAAGTGAGAGGACAGCATCAAGAGATGGACGAACAGCAGTCTGAGAGAGTGTACAAAGAGATAGAATGTATTTACAAATGTGTATGTGTGGCAACCTTTGTGAGGTCCACTGTTCTCTTGTGAGGAAGACAAGAATAGACCCACTTCCCCCGACAATCATATCATAAGAGTTGACTAATTAGGAGTTTCTTGAAATTTTGAGTGTTGGATGCAAAGATGCAAATATCACAACTTATCTGTAAACTGCAATGCAACATGTCAGTCGCCTGTTTAAGAGTGAAAGCTGAAAAATGCCCTAGTAATATCATCTATGGCAAAGAGGCACACACTTGTTAGCTAAAATACAGTAATATCATCTATGACCATATAGGCACACATATGTTAGCTAAAAATACAGTTATGTCATTTATGGCAATATAGGCACACATATGTTAGCTAAAAATACAGTAATATCATCTATGACAATGTAGGCACACACATGTTAGCTTAAAAATACAGTAATATCAACTATGACAATGTAGGCACACACATGTTAGCTAAAAATACAGTAATATCTTCTTTGGCAATACAGCAATAATGGCTCCATTGCCCTGCAACTGAGTTGAGTGCTGGGTTCAGCACTGTAGGCTGTAGATTTCACATGGAATGTTTTTTTCCTGTCGTATGTCCGCAGCGGTTTTGTTTTGTATACTGCACTAAAAATGGCAAGTAGCATATAAGTTCAAAGTGGTGATTGAATACCGGATTTCATGACTGACTGTATCAGCAGTGAGTTGCAATTCTGGTGGGAGACTGTTAGTGTGGGCACATTTAATGGCCACCTTATGCATTTACCTTGTGTGTGTGTGACACCTTGATTTTGCCGGGACTGATATTTGCTCACTAGTTGTTCATGTGGGACAGTGAAGGATGACAGACATTTTATGTGATTTCTACTGGCATAGGAATGGGGTAATTGTGGGGTGACCTGTGTGCAGTCGAGTGGTACCTCATCTAATGACTAGCTAACAGTAACGCTGATCCAGATAAAATTAAATACATAATATAAACATATAAAACACCATTTGCACAAAATAGTAAACAGAACACATTTTAAAATTATAATTGTAAAGGTGTCATACTGGTTGTTGTAAGTAAGTGGTTTGCTGTTAAGACTTGAATGTACAGTTTACTGTCTGTCTGGCAGTGAGTAGTAAATGTTATAGTTTGATTCAGAGTGAAACTCCACAGCAAACCTTGTCATTGCTATGAATGAGATATACATTATTGTCTTGAATCAGGTCTTTTTGCAGAATGTCACTGCGATATACATTATTGTCTTGAATCAGGTCTTGTGCAGAATGTCACTGAGATATACATTATTGTCTTGAATCAGGTCTTGTGCAGAATGTCACTGAGATATACATTATTGTCTTGAATCAGGTCTTGTGCAGAATGTCACTGAGATATACATTAGCATATCAAAGCTTGTCAGCAAAGCTCATGATGGTGATTGATTGAATGTATTTCTTTGTCTGTAGGATCCAGCCCATTGCCTTCAGGGATATTTTTTAAAGACATATATTATAACTAAATATTCACCCAGTATTCATCCCCACTTTTTGTGCATTTGGTATACAAGGTATATAAAATATACAGAAGTGAATCAAGGATAGTTGGCAGATGAGGGAGAAGTTATCTGGAAGCTGCAGAGATGTGGTTTTATAGACGAATGGTAAGAACATCTTGGACAGATAAAAAAAAAACAACAACAACAACAAAGAGTAACGAAGGTGTCTTGAAAGAAATTGACTCACAAATAGAACAGTTTTTTAGTTAGAGACAATCTACATTTGGTCGTGTCATGAGAAGGAGAAAATTGGAGTACAGTGTAACAGTGGGAAGGTTGGAGAGGCAGAGAGAAAAGATGCTGGACAGTCTAACAGGGCATTGAGGATCATCTGTCGGGGGAGAACTGATTGAAAGTACATGAGACAGGTTTTTGGATTGGCATGACTACCAGTGCCACACGGCATGGACTAACTCTTTCAGTCCCAGGCGATTTAGCGCCAGAGGCTCAAGGGGCTGTAAAGAGAGATGTTAACACAGCACATCTTGCGTTCTTTGGGCTTCTAGGTAGGAACCTCTAAAAGTGTGATATGTTCCTTGGGACTGAAAGAGTTAAAAAAGAAGGAGATATAAGGTAGCCCTTAATTTTGGGGATTTTCGTGGAGTCTCATGTTTTGTTAATTCAGCCTCCTGGAGAATTGATTGCGATGAAACATCAGTGAGGTGGGTTGTGATTTCTTATGCTAATTGAAACTGCACTAATATTTATAATCTGTATTCTTGAGCCACTTGTGCTTCTTGATATTGTAGTAGTTTTAATTCCATGCTCCCCCAAGTAAGTGATCAAAGCACAAATATAAATACAGATTTCGTTCCATATTTGAGAAAGCAGTAAACCTGGCAGAAGCAGCAAAAAAAAAAATTACTTTGCCAAGAGCATCTCATAATTTCACTCAACACATTTTGTCTTTTCTGGAAGCATCTCCACTTTGATAAAAACACCTCTTGATTTTGAGAAGAATATCTTTTCACTTACTGTTCTGTACAGGGAGAATAATTCTAATACATATCCATCTTGATGTTTGTACTGTGCAGGAGAATAACTCTATCTTGATGTTTGTACTGTGCAGGAGAATAATTCTATCTTGATGTTTGTACTGTGCAGGAGAATAATTCTATCTTGATGTTTGTACTGTGCAAGGAAAATAATTCTTATATTCTATCTTGATGTTTGTACTGTGCAGGGAGAATAATTTATTATACTCTATCTCAATGTTTGTACTGTGCAGGGAGAATAATTCCTTGTATTCTATCTCAATGTTTGTACTGTGCAGGGAGAATAATTCCTTATATTCTATCTCGATGTTTGTACTGTGCAGGGAGAATAATTCCTTATATTCTATCTTGATGTTTGTACTGTGCAGAGAGAATAAATAATTCCTTAAATTCTATCTTGATGTTTGTACTGTGCAAGGAGAATAATTCCTTATATTCTATCTTGATGTTTGTACTTTGCAGGGAGAATAATTCCTTATATTCTATCTTGATGTTTGTACTTTGCAGGGAGAATAATTCCTTATATTCTATCTTGATGTTTGTACTTTGCAGGGAGAATAATTCCTTATATTCTATCTTGATGTTTGTACTTTGCATGGAGAATAATTCCTTATATTCTATCTTGATGTTTGTACTGTGCAGGGAGAATAATTCCTTGTATTCTATCTTGAAGTTTGTACTTTGCAGGGAGAATAATTCTGAAACAAACTCATCTTGATGAGGTATTAAATTTGAAGACTACTTCACACATTCTCATCTTGATATTTGTACTGTGTTAGGAGAATAATTCTTGTATTTTCATCTTGATGTTTGTCCTGTACTTAGATACAATGCTGAGTCTCATTCTGTTGTTTGCTGTACTGGGAGGGTTACTCTCATAGTCACTTCCTGATATTCTTACAGTCCTGAGATGGTAACTCATAAATCCTTATCTTGTTTGTACATTATTGTGACAAAACTCATTCATTCTCATCTTGATGTTTGTACTGTATTGGGAGAAAACTCATATTCTCATCTTGATTTTGGGCTGTACTTTGCTGTTTACTTATCCTCGTCTGGATGTTTGTACTATATTGAGTGGCAAAAAAATAATTCTTGTAATTTTTTTGGATGTACTGGAAGGATAATTCTCATAGATTTTCAACTTGGTTTTTGGGCTATACTGAAAGGATGACTCTCATATTCTCAGTCTAGCATTTATGTTGCGACCAATTTATTTCTAAATGCTAATGAGTATGAATGAACATAACTGCATTTTAAAATGCAGTTTAAAAAATAAAGTACTAAAATCATTGTCAAAAAGTAATTTTTAATCATGGAAAGACAGTTATTCCATTTAGGTCGTCAATGTGTAAGAGTTGTTTAAATTCTTGTATTTGTTCATTCATTGGTTCATGCAAATCCTTTTTTTTTTTAAAAGTATGAAAACAACCTGTTTAAGCCTTCTTATAATTGCTGTTTAAATTCTTTAGTGTGTTACATTTTTGTGCCAGGTTAATTTTGTTTTCCAAAAGTGTTTTTTTTTTTTTTGTCCTTGCCATGAAAAAACTGGCCCTTGCTTGTTGATGTACATTGTAAATGTTGAATTGCAAAGAATGGTTTTTAGTCAAATACATAGTGGTTTAATACCTGGAACTTGAAGTACTGATTCTTTGTGTTAAGTTTGTTAAGCAGAAACACAAACCAGCAGACACACACACAGATGCAGATGAACATACTGATACACACACACACACACACACACAGACACACACACACATGCACAAACACACAGGCATACACACACACACATACACACAGACACACTCACACAGACAGACACATAGACACACAGGCAAACACATACACATGCAGACATATGTACACACACATGCAGACACACGCAGAGACAATACACATGGAAACACACACTTTTCTATTGTGGAAATATCTTCTACTTCTTTTTCTGTTCCTCCGGCTGTAAACTGGTGGCAATTTGCTGGTTTTTTTCACACACAATCAGATTTAATCTTGATCCAGAACTTGAGTTTAGCCTGCTCATCTGTTTTACAGATCTGGCTTATTTGTATGCAGACTGTTGGTTCCCCACCTCTAAAGCAAATGCACTGATTTTGAATTGCCTCTTATTAATTGGCTTTTGGGGTGCGGTGATCTCAGTCACAGGCTTCAAGGGAAGTGAAAGGGAGTTAATCCATACCTGGCTGGGTCAACCTGGAAGTCAGGGTCATATTACAAATACAAATCTTCGGCTGTTAGGATGTGAACCCATGACCTTCCGATCCTCAGGCTAACATCTCGCTGCTATATTACAGCGGCTCTTTTGAGTGGATGCTTGTGTGTCATAAATATGTGTGCCTTTAGATCTTCGGGCTAGTATCTAGCTGCTGCACTGTGGCAGCTCTTTTGAGTGGATGCTTGTGTGTCATAAATATGTGTGTGTATGCAGACATATATACATGCATTTCCCATGTGAACGTGCATGTGTTGTGTGTGTGTGTGTTATATATCTGTACATGTATGTTTGTGAATATATATATATATATATATATATATATATATATATATATATATATATATATATATATATATATATATATATATATATATATATATATAAATATATGTGTCATAAATATGTGTGTGTATGCAGACATGTATACATGCATTTCCCATGTGAACATGCATGTGTTTGTGTGTGTGTGTGTGTGTTATATATCTGTACATGTATGTTTGTGAATATATATATATATATATATATATATATATATATATATATATATATATATATATATATATATATATATATATATATATATATATATATATATATATATATATATATATATATGTGTGTGTGTGTGTGTCATAAATATGTGTGTGTATGCAGACATGTATACATGCATTTTCCATGAAAACGTGCATGTGTTGTGTGTGTGTGTTATATATCTGTACATGTGTGTGTGTAAGTATATATATATATGTGTCATAATTATGTGTGTGTATGCAATTAAGTATACATGCATATCCCATGTGAACGTGCATGTGTTGTGTGTGTGTGTTATATATCTGTACATGTGTGTGTGTAAGTGTAGATATATATTTGTATGTGTGTGTGTGTCTGAATATATAAAATGTTAACTGGCATGCACTGCTGTTTTAGTGTGCCCATATCTCCAGGCCACTATCAGTTCGATGACATCGTCATTCCACAAATCAATTACCTCCCTAGAGTTCAGTAACACAGGAAATATGTTACTTGTAGACACCCCCCCCCCCCCTCCTTCACACCCCCTTCCGCTAAGCAATATTTTCTGAGTGAGCACTTGAGTTCAGTAGCACGAGAGTTCTGACGCTAGTGCACACCCACCCTCTGTGAGACTGTTGTATGCTGAACTCACTTTGCTATTCATTTGTACCAGAGGTCAGATGCCTAATCGCCTAGGCCAGTTGTAAAGGCACTAGATGCTGATGATGACAGAGGTGAGTGCAAAAGGTCCACGCTGCTGCTTGACGCATGAGACAAAGGTTTCTTGAAATTGACGGCTAAAGGAGGTCTCATCGCCACCCTCTCAACAGTCCCATCTTGCCCACCAGTCCCCCCCCCCCCTTCCCAACAAACCTCACTAGGAACTAGAATACCCATCAAAGCCACTAGTTTTAGTGCAACACTTCCTAGTCAACATATTTGGCGCAGTGAAACAAGACCGCAATTGTATCCGATGCTGAACATGGTGTATTGTTTGTTTTGTTTTCAGAAACAAACAACAAGCAGAATAAGTACACACTCGGATGAACCGGGCACACATAAACAAACAACAAGCAGAATAAGTACACACTCAGATGAACCGGGCACACATAAACAAACAACAAGCAGAATAAGTACACACTCAGATGAACCGGGCACACATAAACAAACAACAAGCAGAATAAGTACACACTCGGATGAACCGGGCACACATAGCTTTGTACTTACAACACGAATGCAATAGTGCATTAGCCTTTTTAGACGTTCTGATCAGACGAAGAGAAGATGGCACTATCCAAATATCAGTATATTAATATAGGAACAACTTGAACGGACCAGTACATGAACTTTAATAATTGTGCACCCATCCAGTACTAACGTGGCTTAGTGCGAACATTATTCAACCGTCACTCCTCACTGCATCACTCTACAGACTGTGATGATAAGTTTGATGTTCGAAATTATACACTTGCTTCCATAAGGCTTTAACCACGTCTGTCTTATGCATCAATATTCAACTAAGTTTTGCAGAGCCAGCCATTTTGTTTCTCTGTTCATTTCCCAACGCACCAGCATTCTGAATAGTGAGATTGGATGCCCGTGTGCATTGTTGCGCACATAAAGAATCCCTTGGCAGTTGAAAATCTAAAAGCATAGCATAGCGGCGCTGCCCGGGCCAAACTTTTAGTAAAAAATGTACCCAAAGTATTTCAGGACCCTTGCCGGTGCAACAAAGTTCGTGCAATGATCTGAGATTCTTCGGACTCAGGCTTGAGTTAGAAGTAGAACGGAGCACTTATTGGCTACCCCCTTGTGTCATGATATTGATCCGTAGTCTAAATCATAGATAACACCCATGTACATACATAAGTGACATATATATATATGAATGTCTTATTCACACTAGTGTCACATAAATGCATGTAAATATTTATATATATTATATATTTGGTCTCATATATATAGGTGTCAGATATAACGGTGTTATATATATATATATATATATATATATATATATATATATAGATATATATATATATATATATATATATATTTATATATATATATATATATATATATATATATATATATATATATATCAAATAATAGTGTTTGACATGATCTTATTTATATGAGTGTCTCATACATATGTGTATGTGTGTGTGTGATGAACACAGTAGATATTGTTCATGGAAGTAAAGAGCAAGTCAGAAAACCCCAGTCCAAATGGTCCTGTAGATATTTTCTCTAAGACACACAGGTGTGTTGGGAAAGTACCAGGCAGACAGATTGGCTGGTGCTGCACCACTGAATGGTGACTTTTTGACAAGAAGCTAGATTTAATCATAGTCCGTTGAAAGCAAGTGAACAATACGGAAGCGCGATTAGATTATTACGGTGTGGTATGAAGCGAGCGAGGAGTGGTAAGAGAATTTGGGCGGCAGTTGACTCGGAACAAAGACAAGAATGCCATCTTGTCAAACTGCTAACGGTACCACCAGAATTGGGACTTGTTTACTGGCTGCTAAAGATGATGCGGATCATTCTTGTCAAACATCTTGAGGTCTGTGTTATCTCTATTCTTGACTCATTTCAGCTCAAAGAACAAGTGTGACTTCTCAAGTCCGTGTCTTTATATATGGGATATTTACCAATACAATCCTTTTGTTACACACACACACACGCACACGCACGCACACACATTCACATATACATGTTGTGAATCTGGCTCTGTCTAGTTCAGCACATAACACTTGTCGAAGATATTTCCAGGCATCACTCCCATACTTCAACAAACACATCAACACTCAAGCTGACAATATACTGCTATAACATTAAAAGACATTTCCACAGTTTATTTACGCATTTTATAGAAATTGTACTTTACTAACTAAGACCATATCTACAAGATACAACTGGTTATATTTCCAATCTTCCACCGCAAGGTTTGTAATCAACTTCATGCCACTGTCCTTGAATATAGCAGTCTAGATTGTAATTCCTAGAACTTGTCTAGCGATTACCGCATTCTGTCACTTCTGTGCAATATCTATTTTTTCCATTCATCTGGCCACACTACGGTCTTAAAATTCTACAAGCAAAAGTGTCAGCATACAACATTTAGTATCATTGCATAACTCGCAAACACTCGCTACTGTCTTACAATTCTACAGGTAAGATTGTTAGCTTACAACATTTAGTATCATTGCATAACTCGCAAACACCCGCTACTGTCTTACCTACAGGCAAGAGCGTCAGCTCACAACATGTAGCGTAATTGCATAACTCGCGAACACCCGCTACTGTCTTACCTACAGGCAAGAGCGTCAGCTCACAACATGTAGCATCATTGCATAACTCGCAAACACCCGCTACTGTCTTACAATTCTACAGGTAAAAGTGTCAGCTTACAACATTTAGTATCATTTCATAACTCGCGCACACCCGCTACTGTCTTACAATTCTACAGGCAAGATTGTCAGCTCACAACAGTTAGTATCATTGCATAACTCGCGTACACCCGCTACTGTCTTGGACCACTCATGGGTTCATGGGTTAGTAGTTCTAGATTACTTTTGAAACACACACTCATGGGTTCAAAGTGCGTATCCTCTTTAACCGTGAGAATTTTTCCAGATGCAAACTTCTCAGAAGCCAGACTCTTCATTCAAATGCCCGAGTGCTATGGATGTCACTTAATTACTCAGACTCAACTCAACTAAGAAACATCTGTCAATCAGGTGTTTTCCAGCCGGCTCATTTAATGACTTCTTTAATTTGTGCGGGGTTTCCCCAGTCAGTTTATGAGATTACAATAAAAATTGTTGTGTGTACATATTTAGTTCTGCTCGGTGTTTTTCCCAAAAAGCTTCGTGACCAGGGTCGAATTAAAAAAAGAACAAACATCGAGGATTGGGGTATGTGAGACGTTTAACGGGCCCCACAAAATTGTTTTGTTTGCCGATTTACATCAATACTTTGTTAGAAATTAACAAGCGGCCTGACTTTTGGGCCAACAAACTGGGTTTTGGGACTCGCTATAAACAAAGCAGCCAGCCCTAAAAATACCTACAGGGGGCACGTGTAAAACTTTTGTCGGAAATTTTTGCTGCCGCCCTTAAATAATATATTGTCAGATTGCAGACAGTGCCCAGAAGTACAGCCCCTTGGCTTTGAAACGCAAACGGATTTTATAAATATTTTCAAGACCCCCCCTTTTTTTGGTGGTTAATTGGGGATATATTTTCAGAAGGGCGGGGGCCCCTTCTTTTGGTCCCTTTTTAAGGATTTACGTTGATCTCTTTCGAAGAATTGTTTTTAATTGCCTGGATCAGCGCGCATGATAGGCCCCTTTTCTGGAACCCCAAAACTCGATTATTGCCACCAAACTTTTTCAAAAGTAAGAGTTTTTGTCCCAAGTGACTTTGGTTACTCTGAA
>CAJHNH020000389.1:0-10000 GCA_905116865.2 Candidula unifasciata
ATGTTTTTTGCAAGTTCATTTTAAGATATAATACATGTTAGATATCTGAATTTTTTTTTAAAGGTAGCGTGGCTTGCGCCACAGTCACAAATATGTCCTATCTAAAATACAATCATATTATTTTTCAAAAAATATATAAGGGGGGGGGGGGGGGCCTATGTATATTTTTTTTTTTTTTTTTTTTTTTTTGGAAAAATAATATGATTGACTTATAGGTGGATCATATTGTGTCTTGCGTGCGTGTGTGTGTGCATGTGTGTGTGTTTAAAACATAAGTGTTGTATTTTTAACGATGTGTTCTTGCTGTAAGTTGTGTCTGCGTGATGTGTAACAGTGATGTGCATGATGTGTAACAGTGATGTGCATGATGTGTAACAGTGATGTGCATGATGTGTAACAGTGATATGCATGATGTGTAACAGTGATGTGCCTGATGTGTAACAGCGATGTGCCTGATGTGTAACAGTGATGTGCATGATGTGTAAGTTAAGTATGTCAGGAGTTTGAATGATGCATGTGTATGACCTGAGCTGTGTGTACATGGTGTGTGAGCGATGTGTGTTTGTAAGCGAACATACTTATGAAAAGATGTCAACGCTCGTCACGTAAGAAAAAAAAAGGAAGGAAACAATAAGAAGAAGAAAATACATTACCCAAAAAATAGTTCATCAAACAGATAATGAAAGCAGCGGAGGCGGGTACGCTGAAAGCAAACTGAAGCACGTAAAGATACAGCAGCATAACCACCCCGGAGGACAGAGTGATAAGCTCCATGTAGTCTGTAACGAATTCGATAAACAATAATATTTGTTTACGTTGCTAGTTTCATTAGGAATCGACATCACAGCACCTAGGGCATTCCTTTTAAGTATTAGGTGCTCCTTCCCCACCTTCGGGGAGTCGCCGTGGCCAAGGGGCTAGACGCTGGCCGCGGATCGGAAGGTCGTGGGTTCTCTCCCTGGCGGAGCCGAACTGTTTTCAAAAATGACCTTGGCTCCCAGATCCACCCAGCCTTGAGTGGGTACCGGAAGTAGAGGCGGCCGGCGTGATGCTGACCACATCACCCATCTTGTGCCGAGTAGTCTTTAAAATTATAGGTCTAGCCCTTTATGCCCTATACGCCTAAAAGCGTGGAAAAGGGTCCTTTACCCCACCTTCAGCAGCAAGCGCAGTGTTCAAACTCCGATGTAGCAGTGACAGTCTTATTGTTTACGTTTTTTACCTTTCCCTGAAGTATTGATCGTCGGCCAGATACCTTGGTCACTTCTCGCAGCTTCATTCTCCTTAGATCAGAATGATCCCTCTGAACCTCCGCACTCTTTCTACTCCCACCCCTCCCCCCCCCCCTTTTTTTTTTCAAAAGGCCCTTACAACATCCAATTACATACCCTAGGCGTGCAGAACCCTCCAGTCTATCTGCCTGTTCATTTCCTAATACATCGGCACACCTGAAGGAAATATCCAAAGGAAATTAACTACCCAGGACCTCTGAATATGCTTGCCACTCTTCACTGAGTCTTCCCCTTTCTCAGCATGCTCCGTAAGGCTGTTACAGTTATCACATGTGTGCACAGCGGATTCTCAATCCAGCGGCAGACAGCAGTGGCTGCCTCCACCTCCATTCTCAAACTAGACGTTGTGGTGTCATGTGCCAGGCTGTGTTGCACTAAGCGACGTCATTAGCTTGCACTAAGAACCTCCATGAACTTTGCTTGCTTCTCAACACAGAGCCATGTGTATAGGTATAATCACATCACCTGTGTGAGAACTGTCTTCAATCATTTGTCGAATTTATGATTTTGCAGCACCCGAGGCTAATCCACGCACTCACGGTGAAAGATGGTTAATGTCAGCAGAGTAGTTCCACTGCATTTAACGCCGCAGAAACCAAATGAATACCAGACACGAACAGCCGCAGAAACCAAATGAATACCAGACACGGACAGCCGCAGAAACCAAATGAATACCAGACACGGACAGCCGCAGAAACCAAATTAATAACAGACACACGAACAGCCGCAGAAACCAAATGAATACCAGACACGGACAGCCGCAGAAACCAAATGAATACCAGACACGGATAGCCGCAGAAACCAAATGAATACTAGACACGGACAGCCGCAGAAACAAAATGAATACCAGACACGGACAGCCGCAGAAAAACTATAAATGCAAAATTAAAGCATGTGAGATAAGATGTTTAAGAAACATTTGGCCGGGAAAACGAGAACAGTCTCCAGCAAGGAACTAAGAACAATGATAGGCACAATACCGGTAAATGATTTCACAAAACACAAAAGAATCAAATGGTTTAATCATGAATGAAAAAAAAATCTGCCAGCAGCCAAGCGTACTACACGAACACAGCATACTATAAGTCAAGAGGCCAACCAAGAAAGAAATGGGTAGAGGAAGTAAAAGAGACTCTAAACAAACGCACCGAGTCAAAAACGGGAAACTAACTCCTCTCTGCGACTCTTTACGACAAAAGCAGTATAACAAAAAAAAAAAAAAAAAAAAAAGGAATAAAGTAGTAGAAGAAGAAGTCAACAAAATGTTTCCCAATTTTTATGGATATTTGTGTACCTTTACTAGCACTTCATTAGTTTTCCAAACGAAAACACAAGGAATTGTGGAGAGAACAAACTAACAGTAAACAACCATAAGACTTCATCAGCAGACTTAACAGAAAGCAACAGACAACAATGTTCCATCTACGAACAGGACACTGCAGGCTCAACTACCACATGCATACAATAAAGATTGTTAGTGTCGTGGGGTGAGCAGCCAACCCTACACAATCGACGATTCGTGACTCTGACTTCCCTCGCGCTCAGTTAAATTTCAAACTTAAACCCGTCAGGAAAGGTATAAAGTCCCTTATATTGATATATACCTTTATCTGGTAATAAATTCAGTTCTAGACCCTCTAGTTGCTTTGATAAATCTTCATTTTCAAACTTGCAACTGTAGGTTGAAGATTTCTGGTAATTTATTTAGAAATTTCTGTAAACCGGTTTAATCCTTAGGCAGGAATACAAGGGACTTTTTTCCTAGAGACGCTAAGTTGGGTTTTGAAAAATAGTCTTTCGCCTGATCCCAAAGTGTCAAGACGTGTATACAGTCTATGTAGAAATTGGCGCATTAAAAGTTCCATTTCTATCTTGGAAGATTTCCTAGGCTCGGGTAAGTTGATTATAGTTTACGAGTACCATAATTGATGTCTTTTTAAAGTTGGCCAATGCTGCAGAGAGGACAGAGTCAGCTGTGTGATCGCACAGAGTTCGACCGTTCTTGATGTCCAGAGATCAAGCTCCGAACATTAGACCTTCCCCTGTACAGACTAATTAGTTAGTGATCTACATAACCTACACCACTTGTAAAGATATTAAACTCTACAAATAATTATTCTCTGACCAGTCAAACGAAGTTTTGTGCCACATAACTGAAATGAGGAATCTAGGTCATCTTTAACCGGCGAAATACTGGGCCCCAGGGCTAGGCGCTCTGAGTCAAAGGTGTGTTTAAAACAGATTCAGTGGGTGTATAGTGAACGGCCTGTGGAGACGGAATATATATAGGTACTAACTGTTAACATTGTATGTCTGCGAGTGCAGATGTGAGGGTGGAGAGAGGATGATCTATGTGTGGTAGTGTCTATCTATTTCCACTATATACCTTGTTTTCTATCTGTTGCACTATGTTACAGACAGATAAATGAAAGGAGACATTGTCTCCTGTTCTTGAGAGTTACACTCTGAGGAATCGAGAAGGATAGCAGAGGTGGGGTGAGCTGATGTGTGATTAAGGTTGATTACTAATTCTGAGTTCTTTCCTGACAGGATGATACCTCCTTAGAGATCAGGCAGACGAATCACAGTCCAGCCAACAACCACCAACCCATACCCTTCTGTGCACCAAGCATATCCAAAAGTCCTGCCCATTGTGCCACTACCTCAACATGGCAAGAGCTTGTTTGTGAGTTCCAGGACGAGTGGGCAATTGCAGACATCTGTGTCATCAATCCAGAGAACCAGTCTTCGTTGGTTGGGCTCTGATGCAGTTTGTGTGTCCTGACCTGTAAGAGAGACTTGTTGGGTTCCTATGCAGTTCCTGTGTCCTCGATGGTGAGGTAATCAACTTGTACTAGATCAACTCGACGCATAGATACCCGAGTCAACTACACTTGAATCACCATGGACTGAGGGGAGCATTGACCTACGAACTGGGATAAGTGATCTATTGATTACAATCATGCTCTTTTGCCACAGCTCCTTGTGATTTCAATGATGAACTCATGTACTCTCCTGGACCAACATCTGGCTGCTTCAATATCTGGGTTGTGTCATTGATTCCCCGAACTCCATTAACTGAACATTCTCTGGAATCTATTCATTAATACGTGTATATATATTGTACTTATTACATGCAAACATTTTCATGGCTGACTTGGGTGTCCCTGTTTCACCATACTAACTGTCTAGCTTTGATGTCTGTGTGAATAAGTGTTAGCTGTGTTAATATGGTTATGATAGTAGACTATCATAACCTGTGGGCTACCTTTTTATAGTAGTGGGGGTGTCCAGCCAAGTGTGCCTAGGAATATTATATATTTTGTAGTGCCAAAACTTGAGTTGCCCTACTCCTGAAATAAGTTGAGCGTATATTGGCCACAGGATATCCCTTAGACCAATACGAGCCAACGACACAAAATAATTATTTCAGAGTGCTGTTGGTTATTAAGGAGAAATCCTTAAATCAGGCACGTGACAGGAGCGATATGTGACAGTTAGTCCCCACAGTGTGCCTGTCAAACAGGACCACAAACACCTCAGCACATTCTGCAGACCTGCTGACTCTACATAAAAGGTTAATTGCGTATCCTATACAGGACTTTGCAGAAACAACCTTAACAGCCCCTGGCTGTTGTGTGGTTTCTCTTAGAAAATTTACGTCCAGTAGTTTGCCATTGCCCTGGACGGTCGGCTTTCTTGATACCACTGTCGAAACCATCGCAAGGCGCGTGGTCCGCAGCTGGCATCGAGTCCGGCATCCCGGCATTACGAAGCGTTCGCATCGACTTAGCCACAGAGCTGACCCACTCTACATACAGCTTCGAAAAAACACCTGGCCTCAATAGCAACGTGTGCAGAGCAAACTATGGGGAACAATGAAGGATCTGCTACTGACATTCGCGTTCGTAAAGGCAACCCACCTGATGGTCTGATCTGATCATACGAAACCGAACGCAAAGAAAAAGAAGAAGAAGAAGAAGATGATAGTATACAACTGTGCTATACGAAGGCACTTGGTGATGATGGCAGTAGTGACTAGGAAGACCTTGTTCATAAAGGGGCGACAAAAGTGAAAAATTATACTTTTTTACGACTTCAGGCATACTAAGCATATATGGGCTAGATCTATATGTTATAGACCAATCGACCCTGGCTAGGTGATGTAGTCAACAGCCCGCCGGCCATCTTTACTTCACAGGACTACACTACGACGGCTGTCACTATCAAAACCTGCTCGCATTAAAAATAAACAGATGGCGAACCTTTTGAGCCGTGGAAATAGGTACACAATAAACAAACGTTTTGGCAGTTTGCTTTCTGGACGGTCGACTTTCTTGATACCCCTGTCGAAGCCAACGCAAAGCGCATGGCCCGCAGCTGGGATCGAACCCGTCATCCTGGCATTACAAAGCTTTCACATCGACCTAACCACAGAGCCGACGACAGTGAGATAAAGATGGATGATATTCAGAACAGTGTGCATCAAGACAGAGAGACAAGGGCCAACCCCAGCAATAGAGCAGCCTGTTCCAATCCATAAGTCAATGGTGAATATTGTGGATGATAATGACTGTACTGAGGACGAGTGATGATACAATTTACGATGCAGTGGCTAGGCTCGCATGTAACAGTCTACGGTTTCGTTGTCTACGCTAGTGCTTGGTGCAGCACTCTGGGCTGTGTTTCATTTGTGCAGTGGTTAATTCGTGCTATTCAATATAGTTGGTAGCCTGTTAACGTGTGAATTGGTGAAATACCCTATGTAATAATTATACGTGTATCTAGCCAATTTATCATGCCCAACGACTTCCATCAAAGAAAAACTGCATTTCTGGCGGCAACGGTTGGTTTTGGCGCCTTGAGCAACTGCCATGTGCATTTACTGCCTGCGCATAATTCTGTATTTAACATGTTCACGGAACAGTCAAGGACATTTTGTTTCATTTTCTTTGGTCTGGATTTTTTCACCGGGCATGCCGGTGTGTAGGGAAATGAACAGGCGGACAGACTGGCTGGCTCTGCACAACTTGATGGAATACTGATGCATGATAAGGCAGACGTGGTTAGTGCCTTGTGGGAGCGCGTGTACAGTTCGGAGGAGCAGTTGGGTCACCACTAATGAAATTGATCCAGGAGGGAGTCACGAGAGGTTCTGGCAGATGCTCGAGGCTCAGAAGAAAGGCAAGACGGACGTTTAATCAAAATCCTGCTGGCACCATTAGTATCAGAACTCTTCTTTGGCTGCTAAAGATGGGGACGAAGCGCTTATGGGAATGCCCCGAGTGCTATGATGTCGGTTCTTGAATCAAATCAAATCAAATCAAATTCTTTGGCAAGGGGACTGAGCAAGTATGGGGAAAACCCGATTGCAGTGCTGTTGAAACCGTCACTTAGACTAAGACAGGTAACGGCTGTACGCGCCGGTTCTACTTTTCACTGCAAAAGAAAAATGCATTAGTTTACTTTCAATGATTACTATTTATTATTTATTACGAATATGCCACTCGGTTTGCGCCTCGACGAGTACTGCCTACGTCACTAATGAAGAAATTTTAACGTTTGAAAGCTACCAGTTAGTAGTACTACAATGCTTGCTACTCACGCATACTCTCAACAGCGAAGCGATGAGGAGGAAAATAAAACTTGATAGCCTCTCCATTGTAATCGTTATCTGCTACTACTAAACACGCGAGTTGATCACCCCACGCCACTGTGATAATGATGATGACCATGATCATAGGGAGGATGACGGTGGGGTTGATGATGATGATGATGCAAACAACGCCAACAAAAGACGAAAACATTACCATAAAGTGGAAAAGACTGCCCGGTTGATTTGAACAGCATCCAAGTGTTGGGGTAGAGAAGGACGAAAAAAAGGTACGTTGTCAGATCAGTGACCAGGGACACAGTCCAGTACAGCGCAGCATTAACGCCACTCATGTGCTGCAGATGTTTGAACCCAGCCTGTTGAATAAAATATCTCAGTATTAACCCAGTCTGTTGAACAAGATTTCTCAGTATTAACCCAGTCTGTTGAATAAAATATCTCAGTATTAACCCAGTCTGTTGAACAAAATATCTCAGTATTAACCCAGTCTGTTGAATAAAATATCTCAGTTTTAACCCAGTCTGTTGAACAAAATATCTCAGTATTAACCCAGTCTGTTGAACAAAATATCTCAGTATTAACCCAGTCTGTTGAACAAAATATCTCAGTATTAACCCAGTCTGTTGAACAAGATATCTCAGTATTAACCCAGTCTGTTGAATAAAATATCTCAATATTAACCCAGTCTGTTGAATAAAATATCTCACTATTAACCCAGTCTGTTGAACAAAATATCTCAGTATTAACCATGTCTGTTGAACAAAATCTCTCAGTATTAACCCAATTTGTTGAACAAGATCTCTCAGTATTAACTGTCTGTTGAACAAGATCTCTCAGTATTAACCCAGCCTGTTGAACAAGATCTCTCAGTATTAACCCAGTCTGTCAAACAAGATATCTCAATATTAACCCAGTCTTTTGAACAAGATATCTCAGTATTAACAACCACTTTTTTTTTTTAACTATATTAACAAACTAGGAAGACTTTGGAAGCAACAGAGACATGGTTTCTGAAACAAATATTACGAATACCTTGGACGGCGAGAGTAACAACAATCGTTTAAATGAAGCCAATGAAAGTATATCTCTATATTTAACAATATGAAAGGGACAAACACTGTTCTTTGGCAACATAATAAGAAGAGAGACATTGGAGAACATCGTCACAACTGGAAAGAAAAGTGCAAAAAGGAGTAGAGGCAGACAAAGAGAGATGAACAGAAAAAACCTGACCATCTTCGAGCCATCATAACTCTGATACAACTTATCCAATACAGAAACGTGAAATATATTGGCTATTCTTTAATTGGATACCAAGTTTGTTTCGAAATTCAAAAATCACATTTGTTGAAGATTCCCTGCTAGAACGTCCCCATTAAAGAGACTCTTGTCTGCATCGGAAAAAATGTAAATACGGGTAGGTATAATTTAAAAAAAAAAATTATTTTCTTTTTAAACATAAGTCATATATTCCATCTTCTTCTTCTGCTTCAGCATTCTTTACCATTGAGGTTCACTGCTGCAGATATGAACCACCTCCATTCATCTCTCTGGTTGGCCTTTTTCCAGTTGATGACAGCAACTATTTAGACATTTTCTCTCTTTATTATCCTTGGTCTGCCTCGTGGTCTGCGACCATTCATCTTCCATGTGTATACAGTTTTTACTTCTCTGTCATCTGACATTCTTTCAATATGATCCAACCATTTTAGTTAATATCACTCACATGTATTCCACCAGTATCGGAACTCTCAGTTTGCTACTGAGGACGGGGACGAAGCAGGTGTGGGAATGTACCGAGTGCAGTAATGTAAATTCTTCATTAAAACAGCCATAAATGTATTTATTTATTCCAAGGCAATGAGCGTGCAGATTATCCGGACGGTTACCACGACTGGCCCCGGTACAGGACAGGGATGATGTCACTCATGCCAGGCAAGCTGCATATCGTACAGAAGATCTCGACAACAAGCAGGACTCCGTACCCTTGTCCAGGCTGGTGGACATCGGAGTGCAACCTGGAGTAGCCAGTAATGAATCTTTCACCAAGGACACAAGGCGTCTGGATAATCAACAAAGAACATGTTTGATCGGTATTTTTACTCTTGTGAAGCTACTGGGGAGGAGATCAGAGCACCTATTGATCTGTCCGGAGTGCTGTGATGATAGTTCTCACTAATCGCTAATTCATTTATTTATCTATTGTGCTCATTCAATAATGTATTTGTTCATTCGTGTAATGTATACTTGACTACGCTCTGTGGAACAGAAACCTGGACAATGAACAAGTATCTAGAAAATCGAACTGAGTCTATCGAGAAATAGATACACTGAAGAATAGGTCGCATGTCATTGAGAAAAAAAAACAACAATCAAACACAGAATCTTTTACCCGACTACACCCTCCCCCCTCCCAATTTTTTAAAATTCTAACCATATAGACAAAGTCACTAATTACAGTGTTTCATGTAAATGGATGTGCCCGGGTCCAAAGGCACATAAATGATTACAGCTTAGTTGTCAGCCACAGGCCAGCTGTAAACCAGAGTATAACGTTTTCCCTGCTCTTATAGGCCGGAAGAAGAAGAAGGATAAGAAGAAGAAGCAGAAGGAAGACGGAAGACGGGGAAGAAGAAGAGAGAAGTAAGAAGAAGAGGGAAGAAGAAGAAGAAGAAGAAGAAGAAGAAGAAGAAGAAGAAGAAGAAGAAGAAAGAAGAAGAAGAAAGAAGAGAGAAGAAGAAGAAGAAGAAGAAGAAGAAGAAGAAGAAGGAGAAGAAGGAAGAAGAAGAAGAGAGAAGAAAAGAAGAAGAAGAAGAGAGAGAAGAAGAAGAAGAAGAGAAGAAGAAGAAGAGAAGAAGAAGAAGAAGAAGAAGAAGAAGAGAAGAAGAAGAAGAGAAGAAGAAGAAGAAGAAAAGAAGAAGAAGAAGAAGAGAGAAGAAGAAGAAGAAGAGAAGAAAGAAGAAGAAGAAGAAGAGAAAAAGAAGAAGAAGAAGAAGAAGAAAGAAGAAGAAGAAGAAGAAGAAGAAGAAGAAGAAGAAGAAGAAGAAAAGAAGAAGAAGAAGAAAGAAGAAGAAGAAAGAAGAAGAAGAAGAAA